>MU187364.1:29031-60296 GCA_016904865.1 Pissodes strobi | reverse complement strand
GTTTACTTAGGGGAATTCCAAAATTTTAAGGCTCTATTTTTCACAATTTTGGAAATAATTAGAAAAAAAAAACACCTTTAGGGGTCCACCTTTAAGGGGCCCTAGCTCCCGTAGGGGGCGTTTTCCGATATATATTTATAGAAAAAATTTAAGGTATTTTTTATCAATAACTACAGGGCTAAGGCTTCGTCCACTAATTTTGGGACACTCTGTATTGGTATACGTTATATAGTGTATAAGTGGATATGGTCAAAGGTGGCCATTCCTCTTTTAATATACTAATTTCTCTTTTTCGAGACCGAGACCGAGACAAGATCGAGACTGAGACCATAGTCTCGCGAACCCCTTCCGGCCATGATAAAAATTTCGACCTTAGCTCTTCCTGTTCTCCCTAAATCAATTATTTTAGTTTTTTCTTCTCCCTCTCTCCTAACAGAACGTGGCGAGGTCCAGTGTTCGTCCAGGATCCTCATTTTATCCCAACTACATGGCCTGAAAATGTCACCCCCCTAGCTATACTGGAACATGCTTAATTAAAGGGGCGTTTCACTTTCATAAGCGTTTCACTTTCATAGGCATTTTTTCTAACTTTACCCTCGCTTCATTTCAATAAGTGAAGCCAATTATGAAATCAGTTCAATGTAAATCAATTAACAAATTAATCAACAATCATTAATCAAATAACATAAAATTAATTTAATGAAATTAATTAGTGAATTAAGCCACCAACTATTAATCAAATAGTGACGGCTCGCCTTAACGACAATTCAAAATAAGGTGAGCAATAGATAAGCAAAAGTAAAATTCAAGTAGATATTAACCTGAGTAACATATACAAATACACAGGCCTTACGTGTCATAAAAAATAACTACTAGTTTTAAAGGTAACACTAAAGGTTACTAGCATAAAAATAAAGTTCTGCTAATATAAAAGCTCTTGGAAATAAACGTATATTTCAAATATAAGAGCAATTAAATCTATAAACCGCAGCTACAATTACTTAAAATGAGATTAAATTTAGTAAAAATGCAGTTATTAGTATATTAAACTAAAAATAAATAGTATATTATTTTATATGGAGGAAAAGTGATACTTTTCATGGCGCGCTCGTGTTTAACAGCCGAACAGAGTGAGGCTGGTAATAGAGAGCAAGCCATGAAAAGTAACTTTTCCTCCAAATAAAATATGCTGTTTTTTCTTCAAATGTCGACATATTAATGCAAAAACATCTCTTAATAGTAATAATATCTAAGTATTATTAAAGATAAATGGGTTCGCAAGGCGACTTAGACCACGGTCGTAGGTGGCCTTGCTTAGACCGGTGTCGGTGAATATAATGTAACATAAAGCTGTCAGTGGACACTGTCAACAATAATTATTTTTTTAAGATGGCGTCTCCGATTGCGTTGTAATTCCGTATTGATAAGCAGTTATTGAGTAAATTCGATTAAATAATAACCAATTTGTTCCTAAATTAGTGATTTTTAGAAATGCAGTCACAAATTGAGTGATAAATACAAATTGTAGTTTAATAAATCTTGAGTTGTTGACGCTTATTTTGTTGTCTGTTTGTATTGTATCTATGTTGCTATGACAACACTTTTACCTCCGCCGGCGGAAAAGTGAAAAGTAAAGCTCCGGCGGAGGAAAAACGAAACTTCACGGCCGCCTACACAGTCGAGTAATGACGGATTTGCTGACGTTTGAAGAAAAAATTTATTATTAAATTCAGATGTTCACGTTCAATAGAATAAAGAAAATAAGTTAGGCCTAACTAACCATAAGTTCAGCCTTTTGCTTTTTGCTTGGGTGTGTAGAAGTTTGACATTATTTGTATATATAAAATGGTTATTTTCTATAAAATACTTAGAAAATATACATTTTATAGATACAAATAATGTCAAACTTTTACACCCAGAAGCAAAAAACAAAAGGCTGAACCATTTACCTCAAATTTAGAAATCCAAAACCAACTGACCTGCTCTTTAAACACCTGCATAATAATTGACAGTGCAATAAAAACAAAATACCGTCAGGCGGTTTAGTAGAGTATAACAATTTAGATTTTAGTATTTAACTACTCTTGATAAAGGCCTCATCAAGCCGAAACATAATATGTAGAGAAAAATATCCCATTAAATTATTTTGAAACGTCTAAAAGCAGTGTACCATAATCCCTAGTATTATTAATTTATCTGTGTATGTTTAATTAGATTATGAACTTCGCCATGCTTTTGTTAACATCAGGGTAACGGTAACATAGGCAAGGACATATTTAAAATATCGGTAAAAGTTCTAAGAAAACCACAACAGTTGTTCATTTTGTTACATTTTATAAACAAATCCCAATATGAAATATCAGGATACATATAAAACATTTAATTAAACGCTGAAATTGTGTCAAATATGAATAATACAAATCGCTACTCAACAACACCTGTTACTGAGCTTTGAATTTGCGTCAATTTCATTTGAAAAAATATTAGTTCTATCGCATCGCTTGAATAAACGATATAATATTTTATTGGAATAAATGCTTATTCTGATTAACAAGTTTACATTTTAACTGATGAAAAATATAGGTATACACTCTACTTCAATTGCCCATACTTAATATTTATTATATCTAAGGTAGGTGCATTCAGATGAATCTGTTTGGTTGCTGAGAAATTGTACTCCTTTCGAGTTTTTCCACTTCAAGTATACAGCGGTATCTTTGCCTACGCAGGAATTAGAATCACTTCCGTTAAGCGTATCATCATCCTTTAGATCTCTAATGCGCCTTACGGTTACATAGGTATAAATATATTTGCTTTGGAGCTCTTTCTAGAGGAGAGCTCAAATAGCTATCAACAAACACGTGGCACCCTTCACCAACCAGAGTCATCAGTTACTACTAGCGCCCAATTCTTTCTTTGAACCTAATCATAGATCCATCTACAGATTAATGCTGAGATTGTATGTAGAGTTTTATTTTGATTCAGACAGGTTTATTTTATATAGTTTATTTTGATATGGTGTATCTTTAGCTGGCATAATGGCGATGTTATTCAAGTATATAATGCAAAGTAACCAGATAAAACGATCCCTAGACAATACAAAATCCCTAAGTTTCGGACGAGAAGAACAATAAACCCTCTGATTCTTTTAAACGAGTAGATTTGAATGCAGATGAAATGCCTAATTCTGTAGGGCATAGAAATTCGCCTGGGAAACAATGTGGTCAATAAGACTTTCCGGAAACATTTTTTTTTTATATTCGGTACACACAAAAGGAAAATCCATACCACTCAACGAGCGGTGTGTGGGCGGATATGACGGTGGACGTTGGAGTTAAAGCGCTAGAGGTTGTAGTTTTCGGGAACGACGGCGACACTACTCGGAAGTCCATTCCAGAGTAAGTCAGTTCTCCAGAAAAAGGGGTCCTGTAACAACGACTTTCTAGGCATTCGCAACTGAGTCGTATGAATAGTGTGTGCCTGACGGGAGTTTCTGTTTGGCGCAACTCTGATCGGAATTATAAGTGCCAGCTCGTCACCTTTCATAGTATCGGGAGTAAAGAGATAGGTCCGTCACTTTTCTTTAATGTTCAATGCTCTTAAAGTCTTTAGTTAACTCTGCTTCGTCCACAAGACGAACTTCTTTCCTCAATATGGAAATTCCCCAAGAGACATCCATCAATATTAACTCGGATGCTTGTATTCCTTAAGAAATTGGAAAGCCATGCTGGTGGTAGTCTGAGCTGTCAATTGGAGGGTTATTCCCCATAAGAAAAGCATTGCCATAAGGCGCCACGCTAGCTTTTGAGCGTGGAGTGATCTGTAGATAAAAATTATTTTGTAGGTAGTTTTACTATGAAACCACCGGGTAACAAAAGCTAATATTTACATTTTCTTTAATGCCATCCTTTCTGGGCTTTCTCATAGACATATAATTGCATTCTGTATACATCTCCGTACAGGTGACATAGAAGCTGTCAGGTTTGCCATAGGTTTCCTGGGGTCAGGTATTTTAATGAGCTACACCCACACGTTTGGGTGATGTCTCTCATTACTTTTAGAGGGGCTATCAAAGACTTTCTGCTCAGTAAGAGATTTTATAGTGTTAGTGGATTTTTTGGATTGTAATATTGTTTTGTAAGGTATTTTACCTATATAATTATGTATCGCCTGAGCATTCTGTTATTTTAGATTGTACAGTACAGGTTTAGTTTTTATCCAATGAACATTGTTTTTACCAATATCGATTCTTGACATATGTAAGTGCAGTTTAAATATATTACATGAATAAAATAATTTTAATTTGAATCTATATCGTATGTAATAATCACAATAAAAACTTATCATATTATATTGTTTTTTTTTTGTGAAAGAAAGAAACTGGCATTAGCTCCAAGAATTATCACACTCAAATCTAATTTGTAAATCAAAACGTGGCATCTTGACGTTCAAATTTTATTATTTTAATATAAAGCAATTTGGAATGAGCTGAGCTCCTACTTCGGGCTCTTCATAAATAATTCAACGCGGTAACAAATAATGCAGTGTTCTCCCGGTAGACAGATTTCAAAATGATAAATTAAGTTTAAATCGCTGGAAATAAACGCAACATAAAGTAGCTGAGCCCAAATCAACAATAGAGAAATACTTATTGTCTAAAGATAAGAAAAACACAACACGAATTAGACCATCTTAATACGCTATATTATTTTGTTTTAGCTCTCGCGTGATCGACTAAATTTAAGTATATTAAATAATAACACCACCATTTAATGGTGGTGTTATATTTAAACATTGCATAGACTAAACTCAGCAACATAAATAGTACACCAATAAGTTTCTAATCAAATTTAATTATGTATCGATATTTTACCTACAACGCAACCTATCAAGATGCGGTTCCAGTTATTCCATTACTTCTTACGTAGAGTACAAGCTGCCACTTGCATAATTTGACACGCGAATGAGGAGTAATATATACCTACATGATGTAGAACTTGCATTTTTGCAAAAAAACTGTAATCTCTGAGAATTTTCAAAACACGCCTTTGTTAATTTTTCCCTCGCCATAGTTGATCTTCGGCAATTATTAGCAATTTTCGATATTCGATTCGCACGAGATGTAAAACTTAATGCATGAAATATTAATTTGAAAAAAGTGAAATAACTTTATTCAAATTATATTTGTTATAGATACAATTAATTAACGTAATGTCCCTTTGAAACATCTACATCTCTAACAGCATAAAACTAATTTAAAAAAAAATGAGCGATCTGCTAGTACTCGAGTCACTGATGTATAAACATATCCTATATCGACATCATCGACATGAAAATCTAATGCCACCTCAGGGCACGTGACGCCTGAATATAGGCAACTACGTATTTGGAATTGGTTGCCTATATTCCGACGTTAGAAAGAACACGTTGTACAAAGAAGCGCTGAAGTAGCTGCGCATGGGTTATGATGTGACGTCCATTTTCCCGAGATTTACTCTCATACCGCCGCGTTAGATGTTTACACATCAAAAACGTAGGGTTGTTAAATAACTGAAGAAAAAGAAAGCAATTCGCGAATTCTTACACCAAAAGATATATTAGAAAAATAGGTTGGAGCAAAATTTATTAAGTAATTAAAATTTCGTTGATTATATTGGTTAATTAATATCGCAAGGTTATAAACCGCTGCAGCGAGCTTCAACATCATTTATCGAGGTCTGGTTATTCTCTCGTCTATGGATAACAAGATTTTGTTTTGAAAAACTATAAACAGGATTTTCTTCTCAAGTATTTCTGTAACCGTTTTTGTGAAAATAAATTCTAGCCGATTTATTGCCTTTGAGTTTGTGGCCAATGTGAAGTTGTTCAGGATTAATGCACGAAGTTTTTTTCCTCTCTTGAAAACAGATCTTGCTTCACCCACGTCGGTCGGCATATTAATTGGATTCACCTCGTATTAATGCATTATTTTTTCCTTTAGTGAGAACAAATATTTTAACCTTGCTAAACTGAAAGGGCCATGGTGTTTACTTCTGCCTCATTTTCCCTCGTCTACATGCCAGTCTACACCAAACTAAATTGTCGACTTGTTTGCTATGACATCTTCGTAGTCAGAAGTTTTTACAATTACAGTATTTTTTTTACATCTCTTTCAATCATTACGAACAACCTATCTAGCGGTATAAGAGAACGCCCTACTACCGCGAATATTATATTAATGGGGAGCTATCTGCATCAAACAAACAGAAAGCGTAGACATCATTATGATGTTTTTATTTTTTTCCCCAAATCCATCAGCAAATAAGGAAATGGTATCAATTTCGTCAGAAGAACAACACGTATTCAATGCATGCCAGAGAGCTAAAGCGTGTGAATTGGAAATTTTTGGAAAACCCACCTCCAGCCATCCACCTCCATGCATAGGAATATACATTTTTTGGAACCAAGAGTGTCGCTGCTGACCCATGGATATATAGTACGACTCATTACATGGTATAAATAATAATTTGCTTTTCAGCATTAGATTTTTTTTTCAGATTTTTCTTGGATCTCTAGCACATACATCTGTTTTTGTGGTGCCAAATCCGATATTGTAATTGGCATTTATGCATGTCATAAAAAGATCCAAATTTAACACTCAGTTTGTAGTCTTGAACCTTTCATTCGAAGATTTTCCATAATTTCCTAAATTAGGTTCACATGGTAGATAAATACGAATATTAGTTTGACTGCGACAGTAATGGCTCTCTATGCATTGAAGAGATTCAATAAAATGTTTTATGGCTAACTTTTATTATCGTTTTTATTAAGGACGCGATCACCTCCTCTATTTTCGAGTGGCATATTCCCTTTTAAAATAAAATTTTTCATGACTCGCTCAATCCGAGCTCTACTAAGCGAAGTGATTTTTAAGAATGCTGCCTTACAAACACGAATTTTTCTAGCAGATGTTGTTAAATAATGCAAAACGGAGATTTTTTCCTTAGTTAATTTGGCCTTATAAACCATCTTTAACAATGTTTATACCTAACCTCTGCTCCACTCTATATTTGAAACTAGAGTCTAGCGGGAGCGTACTTCCGAAGGCTTCAAAGAGTATGGTAGGAGATCGGAAAGGATGAGAGACGTATTTTGAAGCGCGGGTAATTTAAATGTTGGAATTTAAGGGTTATAAAATTAACTCGCATTGAGAGACAGCCAGGTCCTTGTGGCTTGGCGGGCAATTTGAAAATTTATATTTTGGGCGGTCGAAGCATTTTGGTATAACAAAATAAGGGAGTACATTTACAATTTTTGCACTAGTTGTCCTAAATATATTAATAAAATATATATTTTTTAAATCCTGTAGTTGGAAGTATTATAATATTTCACTTCACGCATGGCCATCCGCTCGCTTCGCTCGTTCGGGGGTGCAGCCAAACAAATCCAACTCAAATTTAAAATAATAAACAGACACAATCTTAAGAAACATGTCTTGCCATCTACGGGAATCGAACGCGACCAGCCCGTATTACAAGCACAGGACCTTACAACTTCACTACCAGACCTGCTGAAAAAAATTCAATGGACTGTAAAGACGAAAATAATTCTGGATATTCGCTCAATGTTGCGTCGCGTCATGTGGAATCGGGAAAACATGCTCGCCAGCCAAAAATCCGGGTAGTCTCTAGACGTAATTATATTTGAAATTCCTACTCCAATTAATGATAATGTCTTAACTACCGATTATAAATTAGGCCGCCAATGTTCATCTTATTTACAACGTATTACCCTATGTCACCATTTATATAAAAATTTCGGTACACTCGAAGACATTGTATATTGGAAAATAAATGGAAATGTCGAAATTCGCAGGAAATAGTTTTTTGTATAACACCAAAGATCATGTTCGTGAGGGAAAAAATAGAAAAATTTGTTTTGAAAATTCTCGAAGTTAACAAACTTTTGTAAAAATGTTAGGCTTTTATTTTGTATATATTATTTTTCATTTGCATATATACTCATACCTATGCAATCAAATACCGAAAACTGCATTTTGATAATTTGTATCCCCACTAAAATATCGATCTTTAAATTTTCATTGACAATAGTTATCTTGATGAACTATTTTAAGTCTAAAGGTGCGTACAGACTTGGCGAGACGAGCACGAGACGCGCCGCGAGCGGAGCCAAAATTTCAAGTGTGGACGTGGCTCGCGGTAGGCTCGCGAGCGTCTCGTTCCGATCCATCGCCAGTCGGTTTTTCGACGAAACATCAAAGGATGCTTGAGGCTCAGTATGGACGGCTATAAATGCAGCGCGCTACGAGCCACGAGACGACTACGAGCGAGGGCCGACGACGCGACCACGTTTATTTTGTTATTTGTTATTTTGTTCAGTTGTTACAAAGATGGAGTGGATTGAGGATGCTCAGTTACAGCTGATAGAGCTCTATCAATTAAAATCAAATCTATGGAACCCCAAAGATAGAGATTATTATAGAAAAAATTTAAAAAATTGATTCGTGGATTACTATTGTGGAAGCCATGGGTCCTGGCAAGACTTGAGAAGAGTGCAAGAAGAATTACCTCTTTTCTTGCGACGTACAGAAAAGAGAGAAAAAAAGTTAAAGATGGTTTTAGTACGGGCACTGGTAACTAATTGACATAGGCATTACACCTTTTTAATAACAACAAATAATTAAATTTAGTAATAATATATAGGCTAAAAATAAACAACGTCCATTATTATCAAATAGTTAAAAACTATCTGAACTTTAAACGTCCATATTCTCGTTAAATAATATTGACCAATTTATCAAAATTTTTAGGTTGTTTGATGTCTGACTCTTGATAGACTCTCGTGGGGTTTTGCTGGGCTTCACATAATGTTTTACTTTTTACTATCTACCAAGTATTTTACCCGAATAAAAAACAGATATTCTCCATTTCACTTTTTTAAATAAAAGGCCAGCAAAGAACTTTACTAACAAGCAATAGGCAATACATAAATAAACACCAATATCCGCCATGTTTCCTAGATGACTAACAATTTACAAATAAATGAATAAATGAATCGTGATTTGTTAAACGGGCATCAGTCACCCATCCATCCATTTTGAGTTTTTAATTTTGTTGAGCTCTACATTAATCGAGCTATCGTTTCTTGTTAAAACGGCACCTGTCCTTGCATTTACGCGGTTGTTATGGGCGCGCAAGAAAATCGGAGTTTGTTATAAAGGCATCAGTCAGTGACGCATGCCGTTTTAACAAAATTGCGTCGTGTGGATTTTGGGATTATTTCTCGAAGACTAAGGAAACATGACAGAATTTTCAACGTGCATGAAGTAACTGAACACATTATTTTGAACGCCAAACCAGGCAAATTCCACGTCAAAGAGGTTAAAGCGACAGACATTTTAGACTTTAAAATGTGGTGGAAAAATTATTATAAAAAAAATGCCGTGTCTGAAGAAACAAAACACAAACCAAGGAAGGATAAAATAAATTTTGCTGTGAGTACCCTGTATCAATTTGTTTATGATCATGACATGAAAGGCTACATAAAGGCATTCCCTTCGATCAACGGCCTCATCTTTCATACCTTTTTTTTATGAGCCTTCAGAGAGATTCACCTGCCCCGCCAAATAGGTGTCCATATCAAACCGGAAAAATTCCCATAAAACCTTCAAAAATGACAGACTTCGCCAAACTTAAGCAGTATGTGCCGAATGAACACCAGCCATTTTATGAAGACATTTTAAACTGGCCAGTGAATAATAACATCGAAGAAGATGAATAGAGTTATATTTTACTCACTAGTGTTTTGTTTTTTACTGATATAAAAAAAAATATATATATACCTATATATATATATGTATTTAAAAAATATTACAGAAGATTTCTTATCCCGTAAAATTTTCAATTTGTTAAAAGAGCATCAGTCATCAACATTCAAAATTTCGCAAAAAATACGCATATAAATCTAAAAGAACAGTTGTCTCAAATACATTTCCATTCATGATATACAACATCTTAAAATGATTGGAATTGTTATTTTGTTATCCGTTGATAATGTAAACAGTTTTTTTCAATTTTCTCAAAACTTATTCTCCCTGACTGAGGCCCATTTAACAAATCACGATTCAAATATAGTTTGGCGCGTCGCGATCTATGGATCGCAGTAAGGCTCGCGAGCGTCTCGTTTGGTCGCTCGTGGCTCGTGGCGCGCCTCGCGCTCGTCTCGCGGCGCGTCTCGGGCTCGTCTCGCCAAGTCTGTACGCACCTTAACGGTTTTATAATGTGAGCAAAAAGCACTCATTTTTTTGTTTTATTCTGCAAGGATCTGAAATTATTGAAAAACAGACATTCAAAATATATATTCCCGCAAAATCTTATCTTTCTCCGTAAATAAGAACTGTAAATATCAGTGGTAATACCAGTTCCAAACAGATAGTTACAAGTACAGTAGGTAAACAAGTCCAAAATTCGTATTTTACAAATTGCTTATTTACGCTTCTGTTTACCCCTTATAGAAATTCTAGGAAATCCTTGAGGACAATAATTGCAGAAATGCAGTTTACGATGATATAACTCAACCGACAGAAATTGGATCGCATTCAACAGCCAATAAATAGGAGAGTACAAAAGCGAAATAAGAATTGTCACTTCATCTATTAGGATGCAAACATGTCTGCTTCTAAAGGGTCGGATGTTTTGAAAGTATTCATGATAATGGTGGTCGGTTCTGATTGTATGGTGTTTGAAGGTAAGGGGATTTGCGTCTAGGTACGCCAATTTTGATCCTTCACGCATGCGTACGTGCCAATTTTATGTTTTTCAAAGTCGGTTCTTCTTGATTTTGTTTGATTTTGGGCATTGCATTGGGTTACTTTGCGTTAGTTTTGTTTGGTTGCATCCCGGAGCGAGCGCTGCTGCCAAATACACAGGTCCGAATATCGAAAATGTAGCATACGTAGAGTTGAGTAGTAACGGGCTCCTCAAATCTTGAATATACTTTAGCCTCTCACCTTTTAGACTGTTTCGCAATCTCGCAGTGATATCGATTCTACTATAGCAATATGGTTTTGCCCTAAATGTTGTGCATGACTATACAATATTCTTGTGTTTTACGTGAATTTTTTTATATTCAGGTACCACCTGAAAGATTTTCCCAACTTACAATATCTAAACGAAAGAAAACGCATAATTTGAATTTAAAAAAGGATGCGTATAAAACGCATATATAGTGAAAAATCAAGACGTTCTATAAAAATATCAGATGGAGGTTTCTGATATTTAGCCCCTCGTATTCAATGTCCACAATACCAACTGGCTCAAACATCATAACAAGGCCGACAACGAAGGTAGGTTGAAGCATTTATTTTGCCATTATCTGCGGCCTTACCCAACGTGTAGACGAAACAACTCGAATCTCAGAGAGGGGCGAATTCGCCGCCCTTCTGGATCTTTTTCTAACCACCAATCCTGACAAGTACACAACAAAAATTTGTTCAATACAGGTTCAATGTTACTTCATCATGAGACCAAGCGTATTCTTATGGGATTTGCTGATGTCATCATTATGACATAACATTGTAGCAGTATTGAACAAACAATACAGTTAGTCCGCCATTAGGTACTTCCGACCACAAACAACAGTTTATGAATTGCCACTTCTACAGAAGCATCCACCACTGCTTCGTAAAATTTGGCATTACAGTTCTGCAAACTGGGACGATCTAAGGGAGTTCCACCTAGATTGGCCTTGGCTCGACGTCTGCTTTGGCACTGACGGCCCGTCAGTCTGCAGCGAAAAATGTATGCAAGTAATCTCCTCAGGAATGGAAGCATGCATTCCAAATTCTATCAAGTTACTGTCAAAAGGAAAGCCCTGGCTCGACAGAAGATGCGAAAGAACTGTAGATAGGAAACAGCAAGCCTACAAATACTGGCAGCAAAATCTGACCGCTAAAAATCGCAATTATTTTGTCCAAGCAAGAATCGAACGCAAACGTGTGATCGACGAAACTAAGGACAAACGAAGACTACACGGGAAAAACCAGCTATGTCACATTTATATCAAATTTGAGTTATTGACGCCATTTTGTAGGTATTTCTTAGTGCTGCACGAGGCACCATAAAACAGGGCAAAAACAAGCTTATTCGCAGATATATTACTGATATTTTATTTGCCATACACGGCAAAAACCCGAGTAGTCCACGGGTACTTGGGAAAAACCAGTTTTTCCGGTGTCAAGTGGTGTAGAAGCATGGCGTAATTTAATTAATTTTAGTTTATTGCGAACAGTTGAGCGGGGTGCGCTTTTTTGGTCAAAGTTAAATTGTGCGTTTTGTGGTAACTAATCAAGACCTGGAGAAAGTTCAAACTTGAGGTGATAGAAATTTGGTCCAGTTCAATGCAGCAAAGACACAAGCTACGTTTACCCACAGGGCCGCTACGGCGGGCCCTGATATTATTATGGCGATCATCCCTTCATCCTCGTCAATCGGACTGCTGGATGTGCATAGAATATTGCTCACACATCTAGGGTGCCGCACCAAAGCACAGCCTAAAGCTGCTGGATTCCATTCAGAAAAGAGCTGTGCGTCTCGTCGGCGACCCAGAGTTGACCCGGAATCTGGATAGTCTGGAACACTGCAGACATGTGGCCGAGATATCCCTGTTTTACAGATACTTTCACGGCAGATGTTCCCAGAATTTGGCACGCCTAATCCCGCCCCTGGCAACGCCTGTCAGACAGTCACGACAGACAGCAAGAGCGCTCCAGTCCGTCGTACAACTGGAAACACCTTGAACATCGCTTTACATGAACTCCTTTATCTAGCGCACTGCATCACTGTGGAACTCACTCCCAGGACATCTGTTTCCCCTAATTACAGCCTACAGCTATTCAAAAACCGTGTTAATCAACATCTCCGCACACACACCGCTCGTCGAGCGCCATAGGATCACCCTTTAGTGTGTGTGCATGAAAAAATATATTTGCTAATGAAACAAAATAAATTTATTTGGTTCCGACAGAAAGATTACCAACTTAAAAAAAATCATATGAAGTATTAAATTTAAAAATAAGAAGACTAGAGGAAAGCATAGTGAAAGTGACGTCGTATTACATGGGAGGCTTGCCGTGTGCTGAGGTAGACAATATAAAATTTGTTGAGGGCAACATGAATCGATATTTTAAGGCAGCACACAGCAACTAGTGCAAAAAAACCTAGATATCAATTCTTGCCGTGGCATTGACTTTAAACATATATTTTATAGAGTGCGAGAATTGTTACTTTTAACTACCCTCGTCTTGCTCAAAAAAGTACCCAATATTTTGGCAACTTTCAACAATTATGCGCAGTGACTACATTCCGAACATAAATAACATAAGAAACAAAATCATAGAAGACTGTAACGCGATTTCTCTCTAGTACTCTAAAAAGATAGTTCTAATAAGGAAGGATAATTAAAAAAGTATTAAAACATTTTTATTTCGTTTAAAGAGGATGTAGCATTATTTCATCATTACATTTTTGTCATTCAATTAAAATAATCTATTTAAATTAAAATATTTCGTTAAAATAAAAAACTGAGTTTTCACCAAATGTGCATCTATTTATTTTTCGTAAAATGTGTCTAATTTAGTCACTTAAACCGTTTTAATTCCAAGTACGTCACTAAATGAGTTTTGGTGTCAACATATGACCATTGTAACCAAAAAAATGCTCGGTTATAGATAATCAGAATATATGATCATTTCCTTCAATTACCCTTAGACTCACTGTAACTTTGAGATCCCTTGATTTCTGTCAAAATTGACTGTTTTTTTTTCGTGGCCTAGTATGCACATTATATAGTTGCCGTACTGGGTTGATGTTCTCTAATCGCCCAACCTTTATAAAATATAGTAGTACACATACCCACGCTCACTTTAAGAAAAACTACTTAATAAACGGGTGTTATGCGGAGAAGATGATCCTAATCTTTAAATCAAACTTCCTAGTAATTGAAAACTAAACGCAAATACAACCCTATTTAAAACACCCGTATCACTTGATAAACACATTTAGTTTTCTTATCCAGCCTGGACTATTTTTAAAATCAACCTGTGTCTCCACTATAAAAGAATTTGATTTATAACTAAGAAGAACTTCTCTGGCTCAAATGCGACTTAAAAAAGGGAAATTTACTCGAAATGTGGGTAAAAACTTGCTGTATACAGTATATTCATACGACCTCTGGAAGGTGGCTATGTACAGTTCAGATTAGAGAGAGGGTTCAAAGATTTTTGGAAGGACTTTTTCAAGTATGATCCTAAAAAGGGTGCCAGGATAAAAAGAACGAGGAAAGTGCAAATAAGTGGGAGCTTAAAGAGTATCAGGGAAAAAAGGCGCTACTAGACTTTCTATATAGTGACACGGGACTTAATTCCACTTCTGATTTTTTTAGGTAGAATATATTTGTTTAGTTGTATACTCTACGTAAATAAAATCTGTCTTAAACATTTTTTCAAAATCAAACGATACGAATGAAGGTTTTAGATTAGTATGTGTATGCTACAAAACAGGCATTTCATTCTCCTTTATTAATATAAAATATATCAATTATCATTAATTAATTATTTTAGAGTTCGTCTCACATTTTGTGTAACATTGGAACATAATTAAATAGATGTTATTTTTAGAAAATGGTAAGGATTAAAATGGCTTAAAATTTCCCATTTCACTCTTCATATCCTATTATGCAATTCGTTTTAGTTTTGGTTAGTTATTGATCATGTTTAGGCTATAATTCATTTATTGTACTAACATATTCTGAAGCAGTAAAATTATGTTCAAAAGATACAATAATTTAATTAACAACATAATTGTATGTAACTTTCCGATCGCGAGATAGTATAGAGCGTCTTTCTGAGACATTTCTATGCATATTTTGTAGCGTCGTAAATGCTACCAAACCCAGAAATATAGTTAGGTAGATTTATGTGGTTGATATTCTCTTAACCTAACATTAGAAGTTAACATACCTATTTTGAACTTTTCTTAAAATTTTAAATATTAACTATTTCTTACATTGGAGAATGGAAACGTACCCAATCGGTATCGCGGGGTACAGTTCCGAAGTGTTCTGTGGTCGTCTCTTATTTTCGAATGTTCTCTTAACGAATGTCTAGTATATCTTGGGCAATTAACATGGAGTGGTCTTCCCTTCTGACCGATGAACGTGTAGAAAAAAGACAACTTTTCGAAGTCGAGATATTATCGTTGTAGTATTCTTAATAAATAATCATGAGATAAATTATTGGCAGGCATCCTGCCATAAATATTTTCACGTTTTATCGACAATATCGTCTCGTAAAGATTTTTTATGTAAAGTGAGATTACTCTTTTCAAACGGTATGGTATATCTTGGTGCTTGATTATTAGATAGTTAAAATTAATTATAATTAAACTTGAGTCCTTCCTTCGCTTGGTGTTCCGCTAGCCTCGATGATTTCTCGAGGTTCATTCCTGCCAGCCTGGGACCTCTTTTGTAGCACTGATGTTGACTCACATTGCGTGACGTACAGCTTCACATAGCCCAGTAAAGCACTAATTGGAGCCAGCTGCTAGTTAATATGAGTGAGAATATAGCCGCAAACCAATGCCAGTGAATTTTACTTCCTTATGACATTTATATGAAAATGACATGCAAGTAGGCCGTATAATTACTTACTGATCTTTATCGAAACTACCGTTAAATGGTTTTCTGCCGTATACTATATTTTATCCCATCTATTAGGGTTTCTTACCATTATTTGATTAATTAATACCGAAATTTTGCATTACCGTATAAATATTATATTGATTAGCAAATGTCATGCTAATATTATGGTATTTAACTGATTTATTTTTTTAATTATATACATTTGCATAATTATTCCTTTAGGGTTTTGTATATAAGCAGGTTGCCGAACTGAGCTTACTTCGATTCCCCCCTGTATGTTTTCTTTGACTATATATTTTCCTCGCAGGTCAACTTTTTTAATATTTGTATTTAACTGTTTATTTGTCCACTGAGATTATCGCTGCCGTGGGATTAATTTACAATTGATTTTTTTATTAGGGGATTCATATTATTTAATTAGTTTTATGTAAGGCTACCTGCAATTAACTGTTACAAAGTCAGAACTTTAAAAATTCAGACTTTAGATTAGAATATTTAAAAAAGTAATTAAGCAGAATTAATGATTTTGACCTTAAAATTAGGGGTTGATGAGTATCTAATTTTAGTGATATTTATTTTGAAGAACTCTATTATTCTGTTCTATTTTACCTGGAACTGGATATCTGTAAATCAGGGACGTCTCGGGCACACGTTTGCGGTGTTCCAGACTATCCAGATTCCGGGACAACTCCGGGTCGCCGACAATATGCACAGTTCTTTTCTAAATGGAATCCAGCAGCTTTAGGGTGTGCGTTGGTGCGTCACCCCAGATATGTGAGCAATGTTCTAAGCACCGTCCTATTGGCGCTTTGTAGAGCAAAACCAACTTCTGCGGTGTATGCAGTTTTTTGCAGCGAAATTCCGCACCAAGCTTCTGGGAAGCTAATTTTGCGATGTTAGCAACTTGGTCATGCCAGAACATACTGCTGTTGACCGAGACACCCAGCAGTCTAATCAACGAGGATGAAGGAATGGTGGATACTGCCATAATGATATCAGGAACCGCCGTATTGGCCCTCTTGGTAAACGTGGCTGCTGGAGTCTTTGCTGCATTGAATTGGACCAAATTTCTGTCGCCTCAAGTTTGAACTTTCGCCAGCAAGTCTTGATTAATTGCTGTAATCTGCTTTTGTCTGCGGTGATAAGTCCCAGTCGATGGTAAAGGTCTTTCTGATCTAAACTGGGAGACAAGGGCACTGTCATCTGCAAAACTGTAAATAGGATTGTTCGTTTCGGTCAGCAGACATTAATATAGATAAGGAAGAGAGTTGGTGAAAGTATTGCGCCCTGAGGCACGCTCGCGTTTATGGTGAATGTGTCTGAGATGTGCCCATCAACTGCAACGTGCAGAGATCGGTTCTTAAGGAAACTGGCAAGCCATGTGTACAAAGAGGCTAGCAGTCCGTCATGCCAAACTCTGCCGAATGCCTTCGAAATATTCAACGCAATCACTCGATACTCTCCCCAGTTCTCAATTGCCCTACTCCATATATGAGTGTTATAGGCCAATATATCTCCTGTTGATCTCTCTTTGCGAAAGTGGTACTGATTATCGCTGATTATTCTATTGTTCTCGAGCTGCTTGAGTAGTTGCTGATTTACTACACGTTCCATGACTTTGGAGATTATTGGAAGCAAGGCAATCGGGCAATAGTTTGAGGAAGCGGTTTTCTTTCCTTTTTTGGAACAGGTTGCACTTGAGCGACTATCCAAGAAGATGGGTATATCCCTTTTCCGTAAGACAGAGAAAAAGGTCTGGAAAAAACGGCTGTTAGTTCGATGGTGCAGTTCTTTAACACGATGACAAGTATTCCGTCGGATCCTTAAGCCTTTTGCGTTTCTAGTTCTTTAAGGATTTTACAAATAGCACGGTGATGAAACTTCAGGGAGCGCCTTGCCTTGGGGGACGTCTAAGGTAGAGTGCGACGAAAACATTTTGGAGAGCATGTTTGCCGATTCCTTGGTTGTAGTTGCCGTGATAGCAAGTTCGTCTGTCAAAAGTGGGAGGGACGTTTTTGTAAAGTTTTACTTACCTCCTTTGTTACCAACCAGAAATTCCTGGAGCCATTGGGTTATTGCAAAAGTTTATTCCTGATCCTTTAATTATGTTTGTCCTTAGTTTCATCGATCACACGTTTGCATTCGTTACTTGCTTATCTTAGAGTTATAGTAATTACAAAAAATATTCGATAATTTTGTCCATGATTGTATTTATAATCATAAGGAAGTTTATATTCCACTTTTGTATATTATTATTTGTATCAATGCAATCCAGAATATTATTGGAAAGCCTTCATATTTTTATATATTTTTTGTCATGTAAATAACCATCTCTCATTCTGTAAATTTGTCGTATGTTAATTTAGACCGACTTCATGATGATCCATTTCACAAGTTAGTAAACTCATTTCATAATGACGACATAAAATTTGCATAGCGAAATGTTTTGTTATTGAATAATACATCTTATAAGAGCGGGCTTATCAGAGCCTATTTATAATTCAAAATTGTAGCATAACATAACAATGTATTCTCATTCTGGGCTGATCAAAAATAGAATATCATGATTAATTTAATGAGAAACGCCCTCGACAATGATTTCAGGCGCCTATCCTTCGTCAGGTTGACAGTCAGTTGTCATTCATTAAATGGATAAACTGTGTCATCTGTAAACCCGCTACTTTTAGGATTCTTGGATGTTCGTGCCCGTTCAGAAGAAAATAATACTTTTAATTATCGGATCGTTCACTTGCCTTTTACGAGTAAATTGAAAATATTTCAGTCACATATTTTTTCTTATAAGGCTGATTATTCAGTGTTAAAAGGTGTATGTGGAAGCAGCTTGACGCAGTGATTTGATTAGAGTTTAATGAAACTCACTTTCAGCTTTAAATAAGAAACTGTAAAATTTCTACAAATATGTATTTGTATATTATCGTCGTGGATGTAATTCAATAAGAAATCATTGAGATAATATAATATAATTTTTTCGTAGTTTTAAATAGTACTGGACCTAAAAGCCTCGTTTTCGACTCCTATTATCTGCTTTTGGTCACGTTTCAATTATAATAATAGTAAATATTATTATCAATTTTTGGACTTAAATAAATCTAAAAGCATATTAACATTAACGAGATCTAGAAAATATCTGAAATTTTATATTTTTCCTAATTTTAATATATTTCTTTTTGTAACGTTCTACGACAAAATGCATCAAGTAGGTTGTGCCGATAGTAGGCTATGGCCACAGCTTACCGTTGTTACGGTAAG
Source organism: Pissodes strobi (assembly GCA_016904865.1). NCBI lineage: Eukaryota > Metazoa > Arthropoda > Insecta > Coleoptera > Curculionidae > Pissodes > Pissodes strobi. Next base: position 41,330 of record MU187364.1, on the reverse strand, counting down.
CTGTACTATGGCTATGGCTATTCGCATGACACCATCATCTGTCAAATACGCAAGTAGAAGAAAGAAAGGAGATGGAATATTTGTATAGAAAAGGTATTCGAAATATTAAAAAATAAGTGCAATAAAGTCGGAAAAAGTGTATATAGGAGACAACAAAGACGATATAAAATGGCACAGATGGAGGCATACATCAGTTTCAGGAGGACTGCGTAAGATTCGTGGAAACAATATAAAAGAGTTAGTGGCCTTAAGACGGCAATATCCGCGCCTACACATTCGAAAATTGGGAAATCAACGAAGAAAATGTGTGTCTAGAAACTGTCCTCATGTCACCTAAAAGATAAAGCTACATTGGAAATCCGCTGCAATGAAACCTCTACTAAGGCAACGAAGCATAGATTTTTGTCAACGTTTTCGAGAAGATAATTTTAGTAATGTTTTTATATCGAGTGAAAGTTGTTTTCAGCGTGGTACAAACCAGCTAAATATTGTATCAAGGAAACATGTTAACGTTCAAATTTTTAAATTTCCCACTAAAATGAAGGTGGGAGCAATATCTCAGTGTGGTGTTACACCTCACTCTATAATTGATTGCACCATTAATTGTGCAAAGCATTATGACATTCTAAATAGATTTTCTCTTGAAACGGCTCATGTTTTATATCCAGAGGGGTTGCATATTCAGCAGGATAATGCATTGTATCATATTTTTCTGCCTGTACCCAAGCTTCGATGCAAGAACACTAATTGGCAACATTTCCAGGGCCTCGCCAGATCTTAGTTCCTTTCAAAACACATGGATTTTAATTAAGATTGCAGTACAGTGCCACGAAATATAGAAGGTTTGATTCGGTCAGTTTTACAAGAGAACAACAAAATAATCAGCGCAAAGAGAGATCGACAGGAGATATATTGGCCTATGCCACTCATATATGGAGTAGGGCAATTTAAAACTACGGAGAGTCTCGAGCGATTGCGTTGGATATTTCGAAGGCATTCGACAGAGTTTGGCATGACTTCGGACTACCAGCCTCTCTCTGCAGCTGGCTTCCCAGTGTTCTTAAGAACCGATCTCTGCACCTTGCAGTTGATGGACACATCTCAGACATATTCACTATTGTCGAGGGCATGCCTCAGGGTGCAATACTTTCACCAACTCTGTTCCTCATCTATATTAATGACCTACTGACCGAAATGAAAAATCCGGTTTACAGTTTTGCAGATGACAATACCCTTCTCTCCCAATTTAGATCAGAAAAACCTTTACCAGCGACTGAGTCTTATAACCGCAGATAGGAGCAGATTACATCAATTCATCAGGGTAAGTTCAAACTTGGAGCGACATAAATTTGGTCCAGTTCAATGCAGCATTGACCCAAGCAGCCACGTTTACCAAGAGGGGAGGGTGGCGGGCGCTGACATCATTATGGAAGGATCGACCATTCCTTCATCCTCGTCAATTAGACTACTGGGAGTCTTGGTCAACAGCAATATGTGCTGGCATGACCACTTTGCTAACATCGCAAAATCAGCCTCCCAGAAGCTTGGTGCGCTGTTTCGCAACAAAAAACTGTATACACTGCAGCATTTGCTCTTGCTCTACAAAGCGCAAATAAGCCTGTGCTAAGAATATTGGTCACACATCTGCACAAAAGCATACCCTGAGGCTGCTGAATTTCATTCAGAAGAGAGCTGTGCGTCTCGTCGGCGACCCGAAAGTGGCCCGTAATCTGGATAGTCTTGAACACAGCAGACAAAAAACTGTATACACTGCAGCATATGCTCTTGCTCTACAAAGCGCAAATAAGACTGTGCTGAGAATATTGGTCACACATCTGCACAAAAGCATACCCTGAGGCTGCTGGATTTAATTCAGAAGAGAGCTGTGCGTCTCGTTGGTGACTCGAAAGTGTCCCGGAATCTGGATAGTCTTGAACACCGCAGACATGTGGCCGAGATATCCCTGTTTAACAGATGTTCCCACGATTTAGCTGCCTTCATCCCGCTCCTGACAATACCTGTCAGACAGTCACGACAGACGACATGAGCGTACAACTGGAATCACCTAGAACATCGCTCTACAAGAACTCCTTTGTCTGGCGCACTGCGTCACTGTGGATCTCAATCCCAGGACATCTATTTCCCCTTAACTACAACCTACAGCTATTCAAAAACCCTGTCAATCAACATCTTCGTACACACCGCTCGTCGGGCGCCAGAGTATCTCTCAGCGTGTGTGCCACTGCTATAAAAAAACTAATTCTGAATGTGCCTGGACGTTTAGCTAAGTGGCTTAGATTTAAATTGGAGGTGCATAAGTAAAGGAGATTTATTATTTTTACATAATTCAAGTAATAAAAATATATACCGAAAAATTATAATTTTGTTTCCTGTTTTCCGGATACTTTCTAGATGGGCTATATATTCTCATTCATAATTTATCACATACAAGACAATAGTTTCCCTACTATTTAATTTTAATTTAAAGCAATTTAATTTGAATATCCTTTCGTTATTTGCGTATCCTGTAAATTCACTATATCAGTATATTGTGGAGGAAATAACATGAGAGCCAGTGTTGCATAAAAAATATTGCATTTTCTTTTGGTAAGAGGGTTAAAAATAATTTTCAGGCAACCCAAGTAAGTTAAAAATGCATAGTTTGCCAAAGTCACCAAAATGTGGTAAAGGTAGAGGAAATATTACATTTCTTTCCAACACTACTGTGAATAAAGTAATTTAAACAGTTAGTCAGTTTATTAAGACTAGATTGTGCCAGGAATTTCACCAGGCTGAAAATTTTTCAATACAGGTGGATACACCTCAAGGCATAAATACTGTTGATCAATGTTCAGTTGTGATTAGATACGTTTTGGCAGATTTAGTCAATGAAAAACTTATAGCTGTTGTAAATAGCATTTCCAGTAAAGGAAACGATTTGCATTTAATGATCTCGAAACTGTTGATAGAAAGAAACATAGATGTACAATTATGCAAGGGCATATTATTTTGCCAGAGCAGTTGACATGTCGAATAAGATACTTAAGACTATAAATCTACTTGGGCTGATTAATAAATGTGCTGTGAATCTTATAAAAGGATGTAAGTTTGGAAGAACATAGTTAAGAATAAATACAATTGATGAAATCAAATGGTGGGCAAAAGATAAACCATTGCAACAAATGTTTTCAGGTAAAGGCAAATATGTTCAGCTTTGTGAAATTTTATTTTTTGCCACATTAAAGTAATGTCAATGCTGACGCCCGATTTAATGGTATTAATGCGTATCTGGAAGAATTTCTCAAATTTGAAAACGGGTATAATATTTATTAAAATATTTATTCTAACAACACCACTTTTTTATGTTCAAACTAATGGGATAGATTTCCTGCAATGTTTCCGAATGGTCGAACCTACAATTCAATCTTTGAAAAAATTTTCCCCTAAATTCGAGGAGCTTTATTTAAAAACACAACCCTATGCGATATCTGCTACTTAATATTTCGAAGACAGTGACACAAATTACCATAACACATGGTAAGCTTTAACATTGATCTGCCTTTCATGGCTGAAACTGATTTTCCCACAAGCAGAATCCGAAATCCTAAGAAGGAATATAATATTCAAGTTTTACACCTATTGCTAGCATGGAACCACAGTTCATAAAATACCAATAACTCTATCTGGATATGCAACGCTTTCATCCTTCCACCACCAACAAACTAAGTGACCTTCCTGAGGACGCCTTGATGGTATTTCATCAAAAATGCACTGCTTCTATCCCAGCGTTGTTAGAGACAACCTTAAAATCCAACTAACAGTTGTTATTTCAAAGTGCGGTAGGTTTAAAATTAGCCTGTCAATGAATATGTTCGTAGCGATCATAATTAATTTTTTTTTTCATAAAAATTGAAATATTTGACTTCGTGATAAATCGTGCAAAAGTGGTTTTGTATTATGTTATTGTCTTATTTTAAAATATAATCTGTACGTGAAAGAGTGTATCCTGATCTTGTCCTCGCATACAGGTGTTTTTTTATTTCTTACACCTAAATTGCATGTGAAAGATCGTTTTCTAAAAACCATTTTAAACTGACTACATGGATGTTTAAATCAAAAACATCTAGAGATATTCATGTTAATGGCAACTGAAAAAGAAATATTGATAAGTTTAAAAGACTTTTAATAATCTGAGCAATATTATGTTTTCTAGTTATGTTTTGAACTTTTTATTTTTTTATATGTACTGGTTTTTGACTTACATATAAAATGTATTTTTTTTTACTGTAATTCACATAATTTGGCAGATAGCTTAAGTTTTTCCATAAATAAGTAAAGTGTTTGTTCTAGAAATGTGCAGCATTTTTACATCATTTCTTGATGATAGCCCGCGCCTTTTCGCTGACGATCATAGTATTAAGGGTAATTGCAAAGTGGGTAATTTCTATGAAATATTTTAAGATACAAAATAGCTCTTTGAACACAGTTTAACATCATACTTCAAACTGAGAGTATATCTGAGGTTTTATACACATCATAATGCAATTTCATAGACTGGAAAAAGTGCAGACAAAATTAATGTCCAAACCTCCCCTTTAAAAGTTGCGCCGTCAAACATAGTTATTGTTTCAAAGTAATAATGATGATAAACCGACCAAAGTGGTTTCACCATTAGTTTTGTTTCAAAACCGATCAAACCACAACAGTTTTGTTCCCGTTTTAATTGCTTTTCTGTCAATGGAAGAACTCTTGCAACTTCGAATGATAAATGAGATATCGGCCTATTATTTCACATTTTCCGAAGAATTTAATGATCGTTTTTGCAGGACCGCTCCACCGAGTCGTCCATTGTGTAGGACATTTTATCATTTTTTGTAAGTTATTGAAATATACGTGGTAAGTCATTCTATTCGATTGCCAATGTGACTGTTTAGCGTTTTATATAATATTAGCAACAACGGTATTAAATTGTATGGCTAGTTTTTAGCCCGATGAATCTCTGAAACTCGGATTTGTATTTTCCTTTGTTTTATGTGACTACTCATATCTAGTTGAAAATTCGACGCTCAATCAATATTACTATAATAAGATTAAACATGCAAGGTTTGCATTACTTGTAATAAGTAGGGGTTATTGATTAGAACTAAGATTGTAGGCATCACTCGTCTTATTTATTCAATGCAATTCTAATTAACTGTGTATTTTCTAAAAAGAAAATACGTTAACTCTAGATTAAATAAAAATTAAGTATTGACACTTTTGCATCCTAGGTAGAGATTGTTAGGATCAAAATAATCATGGTCAGTAAATGGGTAATGTATTTATGGTTGTTAGTTCTTGTTCTCAATTTCGGCAAAATATTTTTTATTTATATTTTGAAAAACAATCTTATGCGCTTCGGTTTCTGGTAATAGAAAGTAGTTGTTTCACCGTCGTCGACGGGCATTTAATTTAAGACTGTGGCTGTAGGCAAGCGTATATCTCTTCTTGTGCAAACACCCATGGTAGAGAAACGTCGCAGCCATTATTTACACTTCGGGGTCCTGTTGAATTAGTTTGCTAGGAAAGCTGATCATTCGCGTTTAATTTAACCATTAAGGGACAAGTAAACTAAAAGTAATTAACCAGATGCATACTTTCGTGTGATATTCGTAAAATCGCTATTACGGAAAAGTACGGATAAAGTAAATGATTATCATAAATTAACAAGTTGTGAAAATATTTGATTGTGTAAATATCGGATAATTGAACGGATTGCGTTTGGAATTAATTACTTATATTGCATTTTGCAAGTTATTTTTACCTGGTTTACATAATAAGATCTGTAAAATGGAAAATATGTCGAATTTAAAACAAAGTAAATAGTTAAAAATGCAATACTAAATATATAATAAACTTTCAGCAACATATTGAAATATGTTAAATCTTGATTCTCGTCAATGCATTATAAACTAGTAAGTTTTAAAATATAATTTCGATCATGATATTCGCAGTAAAATTTGCTTACCCAAATACCTTTAGTTCTAAATAGGATTATTTTATCAACAATACTGTAGCATTTAAATAAAAATATCAGTTGATGTTTTAAAAAAGTTGAGTAATTTTTTTTATATATAAAGTATGTATTACAATTAGAACCGTTTTAGTATAAATAATGTATAATAGATTACTATATATGATGAGCTGGAGCAAGCATATTCAAAAAGCTTATTGTCTGCAGACATTAATATTAAGTTGGCACTATCGAGGTAAAGTGCAATGAAACTAACACTAAGTTTCAGAATGTATGGTTAAATCTTCATTTGTGAGCTAGTGATAATGCATATATTGTTATCATTATTATTTAAACTATGTAACTAGGTCTATATCATGATTTTAGATTTAAAAATACACATCAGTATTTACAGTCACATAAAACACAGAATATATTATATACACACATACAATATTTGATATTCAAAATTGTTCTGCTTTATAGCAGCAGCTCACACGAACGCAAAAAGTACATTACGTCATTCCCAAAAAACACCATTAAATATCAAGTTCGTACTTTGATATGCAAACCAATCTACGAATTGATTTCGTATAGCTTTCGAATTTTCAATCCACAAAAGCAGAAAACTCCAATCGCATATTTCCCACACTGAGCCTAAGCCCGTTTTATTACTACGGACTATTCCAAATCAAATATATTCGTATATAGAGGGCTTTTCCAATACGAGTATTGCATTTCACTTTTACGTTCGGGGTTCTCTATGCCACGTTTTAACCAAATGTTAAGCGGTTTTTTATTTAACTTATTAAAATGTATCACTTTTGCCACATAATGTGACACCGTCTTTTATATTTATGGATGTTTTGTGACATTGATGCTCAGATATTTCGTAGTTTTCGCCAAAACCAGTTTTCACTAAATAAGGTTTATTATTGATAATTATTATAATTGAAGAGCTCGGGGCAATAACGGACCCAAGCCTCATTTGAAAAATTTGTAATAAATTAGGTTTAAAGTTTTGGACAAAATCCTGAATTTATTTATATTTAATATAACTATACTATAATATACCAAAACAAACTTTTACATTAAGTATCTAATATATTGCTAATTTTAATCTTGGAATCCAAGACGAATATTTTACGTTTCTTTGAAAAATAATTTGTGGCAAATAGCCAGTAGCTCAAATTGTGATAAAGCGCCCAATCTGGCAGCACCGGATACATGACGTCGAGATGGGAATTGACATTCCAGTCGCCCAGCGTGGCAATCAACGTTAAATACGGAAGTAGGCGCGATAAAATAAATAATACTTTAACTGGGCACCTCTTGGCTCCTCTTAATGCTTTTCTTATGGCAAAAAAGTATGGACCATTTTTGATGACGTCACTGCTAATTTCCGTATCAGCTAGTTGGCCTAGTTGTAGGAGGTATTGATTTTTCTCGGTGGTAAAATTCGTTTTTGTTATAACTACCTCGCCAAAAGTATAAAAATCCGCTTGCGTCATTTCCTCTACTACAAAAGGTTTTTTTCTGTTCGATTTTCTTATAATATCAAACCACTCGTTTGGTGAAAACAATTGTTTAATATACTTTTTATGCTTTTCAATTAAAGCAAAATCTCTATCTGCAGCCAAATGAGTGGGCCCAGATATAAGAAAACGATGTTCTATGGTTTTGTAAACTTTTTCTCTAATTATCTGTAGCCATAACGCCATTATTAGCCAATTCTTATTTTGGCCCCCGCAGTTGTCGGTAAAGATTATAAGGTTTTCAGACCTGGTTGGTTTGCTTGTTATATATTTTAGAACTACACTAACAATTTCGGCACTTCCTCTTTTTGCAACTGACTCTGTCCACATAAACATATGACCCTGCTCAGATACACAATCATGTATGCCAAGATTATAAGTCCACGCTTTTCTAAGGTAAAATGCCAAGCCAACAGTCAATGAAGTTGTGAGTAATGTCTGCTGCAAATCAAAACTGTAATTTCACTTGGAGATCTTTAGCCTTAGGTTCATTATCCTTATTTGTACTTATCATAATATTCAGTGAATCACAGGTTGGGCAAGTATCGCTTTTAGGCATCTTGTAGTGTAAGTTAAAGAGTCGTGGTTCAAATAGACTTTGTTTGGGTTAGAGTCCCTACTATAATGGCTTACATATTTAGGGATACTGTTAATGTGGTGGTGAACCGATTGTACCATTTCCGAGGCAACTTTGTTCGGTCGGTTGTGATGTCTACCACGTTCATCTTTTTTGGGGTTGGTCTTGCTTCCGGAATTTGTTTTGATATTAGTTTAATTCGCTTAGCTGAGTTTTGTAGCCCATGAACCGCTAAAAACTCTTGTTACGTAGCTGTACGTCTATTCATTTTACTTTGACAAAATACAAGTTGGTTGGTTGGTTGGTTGGTATGTTTAGTTAAGGTTTTAAATGGGACTCCTGTAATGCAATTAAAGAAAATCTTCTCATTGGAGGTTGAGGCTGCGATGTTTTTCTTGTAGCTTCTCTTTTTCTTGTTAACAACCTTTATTCTAGAAAATAAACAAGTGTTTTGATTTTCGTATGTCTCTAAGTTCCAAACGCCATTAAATATAGTTGCTTCGATACCACTGAGAAGTTCTCTGCACTTTTTTTTGCACTTACATGGCTCTCCAATCTTCTTCGCTTCTATTGCTGCACCCTTCAAATTTATATATGCGTGTCCCAGGTTTCGACGTTTATTTTGCTTTGGTTTTCTTTCTTCCTTCAATATTTATTTTTCTCCACCGGCTTGGCAGAACTTTTTCTGGGCTCAAAACTGAACCTCTGCTGCCTTCTCCTTGAGCTTCATCAATATCTGCAGTCATGTGATAATATTGGCGGGTCCTCTAAAAAAGAAAATATATTTTAGTATTGCAAGAAGGGCCTAAGCCACCTATTAAGTAAAATAAATTTTTGTTCTTAAAAAATGTTGTTGGTAAAAAAATTAAATGAAATATAAGTGTTAGTTGCTCTTTATAAATAAAAAAAATAAAAACCATAAATTATTTATGGCTTCCATATTAAAAAAAAATATTTATTGATATTATTACTTTAGTAAGACACAAGCCACATACCATACAGCAAAAAAGACTTAAGCCACAAAAAGTTTATTTACCTTTTTTTGGTGAAGATTCATCACTTTCACTCGAACTAGTATGTGAAGAATATTCCCGATCCTTTAGTGATTCGTCAGAGTCAAAATCCGATGCCGAACTACTGTCTTTTACATTATAAAACACCTGTTTTCGCTTCAACAAAATTTGATCACCTGCGGCCATCTTGATTTTGTTGTTTCTTATGACTTTCTTGCTTAAAAATTATTCACTATTTTGCAATTCGCCAACAAGGTTGTTATAGCTTGGTGGCGACATCTGTCGCGTAATAGCCGTACAACTTAGATGGTGGCTTAAGACCTTCTTTACACCGGTTACACAAACATCGCGAAATTTCAAAAAATGTGGCTTAGGTCCCTTATTGTCCCGAGCTCTTCAATTAAGATGCATGCATATTCTAAAATAATCCTCCGAATTCACTTAATTATAATACATGATCTGATATTAGTTTTGATATTGTTCTGGTATTATTTTTTCTTAATTAGTTTTAATATTGAATATCACAAGCTTAGTTATTAAATATTCTAATAATGATAATTTACTTTGCAATCTGCAATTTAAACTAATTTAGCTGTTTGGTTTATTTACAAAATTTGCATTAGAAATTTCCATGTTCTAGTGTGCTAAAGGAAAAGGCTATTGTTTAAGTCTGATTCATTGAAAAGTTGTTTTAATATTTCGCTTTGTTTGCAAATAGCTTCGTGGTTATTTGAGAAATGACCAATCGAGAAAGATAGAAATTGCTAAAATCAACTTCTGAATGTGAAGATTTTCTGATGAAACGCTGCTTGGTTTTCACCTAGCTTCGACCAAAGACACTATGAACGTTTAATATTGATTTTGATTGGGGACATGGAAGGACCCTCCACAAAAGCGTTATATGCTCTCAGAATAACTATCCAATCATAAGAATACCAACACCGGCGTCTCCTGGAAACGTCTTGAAAAAGACGGCCAATCCATCCACCACTGGATCTTTAAGTTAATACACGACAGACAAATGTCGCCAAGCAAAGAGAATCGGTTCTTATCAGAACCAGCTCGGATAATAGTCTCCATAAACATCGAGGGTATTACAAGAAATAAACAAGACCTGCTGCTAGTACAGCTAAGCGAGTCGACCGGCTGCGATATGATATGCGTATAGGAAACACACAGAAGCAGGGATGCTGACAAGCCTCATATACCAAGAATGAAACTCCTAATGGAGATCCCGCGTTCAAAACATGGATGCGCAGTCTTCGCTAGGCAAGACATCAATGCGACATCAGTGGGCACGACAGATGGCAATCGCATGAAGGTGATCACTGTAGAACTGGACGAGTTTACCATAACATCCGTATATAACCCGCCTGGTGGAGCTTGAGTTTGCACCCCGTCACAATTTCAAGTCCCAAAAAAAAATAAATTTGTTTTGGGAGATTTTAATAGCCACATTACACAATGGAAATATGAAACTACGGACTCAAACGGTGAAAGGTAGAACAGTGGACAGAAGAAAACAATCTCAGGCTAATTTACGACCCCAAACTGCCCACGTCTTTTGATAGCAAGATATGGAAAAGAGGGCATAACCCGGGCATATGTTTCGCAGCCCAGAATCTCCAACCAAACTGCACTAAAAGGATTTTCAACTCCATCCCCAAGACACAACACCGACCAGAAGGAATCTGTGTAAATAGCATCTTAACAGCACCTATAATAGCATTTAGAAGATCGCGCAGTAAACGATAACGAGCCAATCCCGGAAAACTATGAGAAATTTGTCAAAGTAATCAAGACAATATCTAGAAGACACATCCCTAGAGGCTGCAGTCAGCGATACATCCCTGGAATATCTCAAAACACAAAGAAAATGATGGAAAGATATACCCTTCTATACGAAGATGACCCTTTCGACGAAGATACAATCGAGTGCGGGAAAACAATACTTTAAGTCTTAGGAGAAGCCAGAACGGAAAAATGGGTGGAAACATTGGAGAGGATGGACATGACCCACAGCATCAAAATGGCCTAAAACACCATAAAAAATTAACGGGGACACCACAGAATCAAGAAACCACACTAATGTAACTGCCGACCAAATTGTACATCAGTTAGTCCTAAATGGTAAGCCGGGGAGAAAACTGAGATCAACCAAGCCAGTAACAAAATCCCAAAACGATTCAAGTTGCTTGGGAACACCAATTACGGTCCAAGAACTAAACGAGGCTAATAACCTCCTAAAGAATGGAAAGTCACCCGGACACATAGAAATATATTCACGGAGCAGATTAAACATTTTGGGTACGTCACTAAATTGTGGATGCTGACATTTCCACACATAAGATCCCCAAACCATGACGTAAAGCCAAAGTAGTGGCACTGCTCAAACCAGGTAAAGACCGGCCAATATCGCTGCTGTGCTACCTCTTCAAACTATACGAGAGGGTCATTCCACATCGGATACAAAAACATGTGGATTCCCAAGCTGATACCACAGCAGGCGGGTTTAAGGCTTGGAAAATCGTGCACCGGTCAAGTTTATATAATGTAATATTCAAACATTATATAAACATATTGAGAAAGGTTTTGAAAAAAGGTACATAACAGGCATAACTATGGTCAGTCTCACTGCTGCCTACGACACGGTAGACCACAGTAATCTCATCGGCAAGATACATAACACCTTAAACGACTACAAATGCGCTAAGATCATGGAATCTATACTACAAAATAGAACTAAAATAGAGTTTTATCCACAATACCGAAACAGAATATTTGCACTCGACGCGCGTTTCGTTAACCATGTTAGCATCATCAGGAGATGATTTAAACTCTAGTTTTAATCATCTCCTGATGATGCTAACGTGGTTAGCGAAACGTGCGTCGAGTGCAAATATTCTGTTTCGGTATTGTGGATAAAACTCTGTTTTAGTGCATGTTGCCGAAGGTTTCAAACCCCAACGTAGTGGGTACAAAATAGAAGGTTCTATGTCACTCTGCATGGGAGGAACAGCAAGTGGAGGAACCAACGTAACGGCCTGCCTGAGGGAAGTGTGCTGGTGCCGACACTGTTCAATATCTACACAAATGAACAACCAATTGTGGATGGCATCAAACACTTCCTGTTTGCCAGTGCAATCCCGGGACTTTAAGAGCATGAATGCACACTGGAAAAA
>MU187364.1:0-29021 GCA_016904865.1 Pissodes strobi | reverse complement strand
CACCAGCAGAACGACGTAAAAGTGCAGAATATACCGAATGATTCAAACAACCTTTCGACGAACGCCATCCCATGCACGACTTGGTCCTAATAGAAGGAAGACATAAGCCCGGCGAAGTTTCTTGAGGCATGTCTATCTAAATCGAGCCACCGAAAAACTATCCCTTGAAACCGGAAACGCCAACCGGCATGAGCTCGACTGGAAGACGTGGAGAACCTTAAACATGATGCGAACTGGTGTTGCGTCCGCGAAAGTAAATAGAATAAGATGGGAACAACTAAGCGAAGGCAACAACTTATGCGAATGCGGAGCGTCACAAGACATGACCCACCCTCACCAGTGCACCAGGTACCCAAAAAAATGTAACCCCGATGACTTGGACCGAAAAAGTAAAAAAAAAGTGTTGGTTTTGAGGTCATTATCTGCCGAGATCATACTAGGTGGCTTGTAACCATTTTTGGTTTTTGGTTTATTTTCAAATTCCCTATAGCAGATTAATAATTTTTTCTGCCAACGATAATTCTGATAATTTAAAAATATTTCTCTCTTTGACCATCTCCATAAGATGTTTTGCTGAACGAACTAAGCCTTGTCAGGTTTTGGTATATTATTCAGTTAAGTTAGAAACCTAGGCTTTTAGACTGCAAGTCAACGTTATATTCTGAACGATATTTACTTCCGAAATGGACCATTGCATTTCGACATGAATTTAACAAGGCTAGTTTTTCCTTTTACTATTAAGATTATTATATAGCAATTACTAAATCAGTAATCAATGTCTGGTGGAACGAAAAGCTTAACAAGCTTCTGGGCACAGTCAGAAGGCTATTTAATAATGTCAATAAAACAATGACTGGGGCACTTGCGAAAAAAAACAAAAAAATTCTAAAAAGCCAAAAGAGACTAGGAGAAGAGATTCTATGGAGGGGTTAATGAAGCCCCAGAATGCTCGTGATTCAACAAGATCTTGGCAAAGAAAGGATTCGAAAGTATCGGTGCCGAATTTCTTACTAGGACTGACAACATCTACATAAAGATCAAGGAGAAAGATTTAAATTGCTTTTAGAAACGCACTATCCGGTCCCATTCATAGTGAATACAACTGTATCGTTGCGAAGGCCAAGTAATCCACGGAAGCCAATAAGGCAAATCACCCGGGCCGAATGGAATTTATCCTGTACTATTAGAAAAAGGGCAGAATATAGTAATACTGCACTAGGGTTGCCCGACGTCCGGTATTTCCCGGGACGTCCCGTATTCTTGCCATAAATTTAATTGTCCCGCCGCGTCGGGATAGCTAACGTCCCGTATTTCGGCAATGTACTACAAAAATGACAAAATCAATACAAAGTGCGTTGATTTTGATATATGAACTTATATAATGTAATTTGTACTTTTAGATTCGATTAAAACTATCAACTTTGTCTTGTTCCATTTGTCACGGGTAAATCAACAAAATCACGTATTTTTTGATCGTTTGTCCCTTAATATACAAAAAGAAACTGACAACCTTATAACTGCACTTATGTAAAATGCATAGAGGCTGTTTATGCTCGGGATTTATACCAAGTGTGGGGACTCCGCAAAGAAATCAATAAGCCTATCATCCTATATGTTAAAAACTTTAGAAAGGCTAACTGCTATGCATATAACTTAAGATGTTTCTATTGAGTGAATGTCAATATTCCTATTAAACAGATATATCGACGGACTTAGTATTGTACGATCACGTCACGTACTCTTAAACTCAATAGAGGACAAAGGCATAGTGCTAACTACTTCTTTTGATATAGAAGGGGCTTTTAATCATGCTTCACTCCTTTCAATTAAGAGAGCACTGGAAAAAAAATACTCACTATTCGCTATGCCAATGGGTATAAAAATAGATTATAACATTATCCTCAAGCGAAACCACTATATGTCCCCAAGGAGTAGTTTTATCTCCGTTATTGTGGGCCATCACAATAGATGAGCAGCTCCAAAAACTATTTGCTGAAGGTTTCCTATGCCTAAAATATTCCGATGATCTAGCGATAGTGGTGTGTGGAAAAAAAATTGGTACACTCTCCGAGAGAAGCCAAAGAGCTCTCAACATGGTGACGACTGGGTTAAACACAAACAGCCCTCTGTCAATACACCGAAAAGATTAGTAGATCATGCGAAGGGGTGTCCTAGGAGAACTAAAACCACGTGTTCCAAAAGAGAACCAATTTCCTTTTTCATACGGGTAATATCCTTGGAATAATTTTTGATCAAAGGTTGACATGGAATTCACACCTTGAAGAGTACGATATTATGAGTCAGATTTGTGGATCAAACTCGTTTAAGCCCTGAGTTGATTCAATGGTTGTCACGAGGGTGGGGAGACCCTTGATCAAATATGGAGCAGTGACTTGGTGGACAAACACTATGCAAGTGAGATCAAGGAGCTGTTGAGTAGCGTGAAAATGCAAATATGACTGTGCGCCACGAGACCTATGAACTCAACTCCTACGGCTGCACTAAACGTATTATTAGACCTACCACCAATGCACATTTATATAACAAGAAGTCGGTAGCCCACAATGAAGGAGATTATTAAGCCATACGTATCGAGCATAAACACTCAGGTCTGTAAACAATTTTGATATCGTAATACCAGAAAGAAGTAACTTGAGAAAAAACTGGCCAATAAGAGCAGAGCTCGTCTGCTATATTGACGGCTCCAATAACAATCAAGGTGTCGATGCCGGTGTACATGAGCCACGAACGGCAATAAGTATTCCAATTCTACCCATGGCGTTTCAGGTGGAAGTAACGGCCATTGCGGAAGCAAATGAAGAACAGGGAAACAACCAACAAGACGTTGGCAAACTACTCTGATAGCAGGCAGCACTGAAGGTAGTCAAGAAAATCTGTACAACATCCAAACTGATACAGAGTTGCAACATGGCAGTGAACGAGCTAGGTACTAAAACTAAATAATTCTAGCTTAATTTTCAGAACACGACAGAGCCGATGAAATAGCCAAAGCAGGCTTATCGTGCTCTTTAGTGGGAGGTTAATTTATATATTATATTAGATATTAGGTTGAGAAAATGCTTCTTTAATTGAATTGATTAGAGTTGATTTCAGGTATCTATATTTACTTATTTAATATTAGATATTAGATATTTTATTTCACTTGTTAGGATTTTACCCAAGCATCAACTTAAATATAAAAATATCACTATAATAAGTAGATTTAGATATTGTTAAGCTTATAAGCATCTTATCTGACATCTGACGGCTGTATGTCTATAGAAACTAATTATTTTTTCGGTGGCGCCATATGGCGGTCGACTTTCTAAGCTTTCGTAGAGCTCGCAATATACATAATTCATTTAAGTACATAATTCTTACACTATAGTAGTTATAGTAGTTCATTAACGTTCTCAACACTATCGGCAGTAGAACATGTGGATGGATAACTTAAAAAAACCTATTTACCTGTTAATTGTGTTTATCGTTATTTATGCTATTGTAGCCAGTCTGTCATTACGATGCTCTGACAGATATAATATAACGATATCCAACACATAGCCTCTAGGTACGTCAATTAGCCATTTTAATTGCATATCTGTGATTAATAAGAACATATTGGATAATACGTTTAAAAGTAATAAACATCCTAAATCGAAACTATAACATGAATACAATACCAGTTTAATTACAAGAAACAATACTGAGCATACATAATAAATTTTACCCTAATATGAAGGCAATATAAATTCCATAATGCCCTTTCGGTGTGGAGAGCCCCGAGGGCGAACTGGATTAATATTTTCCACCGACCCCTCAATTAAACGTGTTATGCAAAAGGGGTCGCAATAATAATTCCCATTATGCCGGCACTAGCGTCATAAGTGTTCCTAGTAACCTGTATAATTGCAATATATTTTTTTTTCAGACAGGACCGTAATCGTATTTTAATATTACTTTTGATTTTTTTCCACTTCTGTTAGATACAGAAAAAGTGCCTTATGTCAAGCTAATAATTCACAAATATTTCAAACAAACAAAATACCACAAAACGCTTGTATTTTATTAAAATTGACATCCTATGTAATAAAACTGATTGGAGATTAAACATGGTTTGGGTAGTTTTATTGCTTTTTTTGAGCGTGACGGATAAGCTTCATTGCAAAAGAATCCCAAAAAACAAACAAACATTGAGATCTCTTGTTGCCGTAAGGGGGTATTTACAGTCAGATACGTTATCAAATATGGCTTAGACTTTATCAAGAGCTTTAAATATAGAGTTTAGGCTTTATTTAACTTGAATTCAGAATATTATACCAAATAGGTGAAACTTGCAGCTATCCTATCTTGAAGGTAATTTCCAATAAATAGGTAAGAACGATGAATAGTGGTAGTTCTTCACCGATAGGTAATGAGTGTTAGAGTTGAAATACTTACACTTTTATAGGCATCACCAGGGGCGGCTTTTCCATTGGTTCATTTGTACAGTGAACACCCAATCAAATTTCATAAAAACACGGTATTTTAAAAATCCCATAAATAATATAAAAATATAACTTCTTCCTACGATAAAACAGAATAGAGCCGTGTTCGGAGGAATTTATAAAGAAAATGCAAATAATTTCGAGAACCGAGTGCTTATAAAAAAGAATGGATCACTTCGGCCGGAGATAAACTTAGTTCAGGAATGTGCCATAAGAAACAAAAAGTTAAAACGTAGTTTTAAGGTTGAACAAAATAAAAAAAAAATTGGTGTGCGCACGACAGAAGTGAATACTTGAATGAGCGGGATCATCGTTTGTCAGAATTTCGATCCGAGCCTTCGTTGCAGGTATATGGGCGAAAACGGTTTTCCCCCCAAAATCCTCCCTTAAATTAGAGCCCTCGTATGACCCCCATGGGGCGCACCTATCCTAAATTTCGACCCCGTACCTCTTTGCGTTCTCCAGGAATTAATTATTTAAGTTTTTTGCTTCTCTCCCTTCCCCTGGCCAAACGTTGGGGTACGGGGTCCCGTTTTCGTCCAGGATCTTCTCTTTACCCCGGGTACATCTCCTGACGATTTCGGCCCTCTACCTATACGGGAACATATCGGTATAAGGAGCGTTACGTTACATATCCGAGCATGATGTGTGATGCGTGACGGATCGGTCTCATTCAACCCCCACAAAAAAAAAATTCCAAACGCGCCTAAAGGAGTTTTCACATCAAAAACTTGGTGGTTCTGCGGGTGTGATAAACTGCATGCGTTGTTTTATTTTCCTTGTTTAGTGATATCATACAAGGAAAATACTGCATCTGAAGTGAGAACAACGGGCTTTCGGGATTTATCTCATTTATCAATAAAAATTAAGAAACATGGATCTTCTCAAATTCATTTAAGAAATGAATTGCAGCTCTCGGATATTGGGAATGTTGATGATCGTCAGTTATTAGATTCTGGCTATCGAAAGCAATAATAGTAGAGTGCCCAACGCAGTAAAAGCCTTCTATAAACGATTTTTGTGGGCACCTCGGGGTTACAAGCTGAAATTTTCACAGAATGAAGGTTTTATTATATTAATTCAAAATCCGGTAGTCAAAAATTAGAACGAGCAAAAGGGCAGTATACCTAAAAATCGAGATTATTATATGAACGTGTATGATATTAATTTATGAATGTTTTCATATAAAATTCATCTACATTTTTGTTCAAATTATATTTTTTTGTCATTGTTTGAAATATGCAGATTACGTTGGCCCTTACGGCAAAATAAATCAAAACATTGAAATATCTCCCTTCGAACCTGGGCAAAATCTGATTGAAATATATTCATTTTTGTAAATGACTACCTTCGGATTTTGAATTAATATAATAACACCTTCATTCTGTGAAACTTTCAGCTTGTATACCCGAGATGCCCACACAAGGCAAAATAAGTTATAAGTAGCACTCTACTAATAAGGGACATGACGAGTCATTTGCAAGGAAATAGTTATTTGTTTTACTAGGCAGCAAAGTAGTAGATTGACTGCCGCGGCTGATAGTTCATAGCCGAGCGTAGCGAGACTAGGAATTCAGCTAAGGCAGTCAATCTACTTTGCTGCCGAGTTGAACATATCATTTTTTCTCCAATTGTTTATAATGACATATGTATATTGTATATTTGCAAATTATTACAATTCCCACAATCTTTTTATTTTTCCTGTAGTGATAAATAAAGACAAAATTTGATAGAAATCGCAATTTTTGGAACGGTTGTTTGCTGCGGCAATGTATATGTCCATAATAATTATAGTTTGACAACTTATGTCAAACGTTTTATTCCCATGGAGACTAATCACTTTGCTGCCTAGGCAGCAAAGTACTTACTTTGCTGCCTGGACAGGAAAAGTAATACTTTGCTGACTGATATGTGTCTGCAAAATTAATATTTGCTGTCAATCGGTGAAAATAGTATATTATTTCATATGGAGGAAAAGTGATACTTTTCATGGCGCGCTCGTGTTTAACAGCCGAACGGAGTGAGGCTGGTAATAGAGAGCAAGCCATGAAAAGTAACTTTTCCTCCAAATAAAATATGCTGTTTTTTTCTTCAAATGTCGACAAATTAATGCAAAAACATCTCTTTTTAATAGTAATAATATCTAATTATTATTAAAGATAAATGGGTTCGCAAGGCGGCTTAGACCACGGTCGTAGGTGGCCTTGCTTAGACCGGTGTCGATGAATTTAACATAAAGCTGTCAGTGGACACTGTCAACAATAATTATTTTTTTAAGATGGCGTCTCCGATTGCGTTTTAATTCCGTATTGATAAGCAGTTATTGAGTAAGTTCGATTAAATAATAACCAATTTGTTCCTAAATTAGTGATTTTTAGAAATGCAGTCACAAATTGAGTGGTAAATACAAATTGTAGTTTAATAAATCTTGAGTTGTTGACGCTTATTTTGTTGTCTGTTTGTATTGTATCTATGTTGCTATGACAACACTTTTTCCTCCGCCGGCGGAAAAGTGAAAAGTAAAGCTCCGGCGGAGGAAAAACGAAACTTCACGGCCGCCTACACAGTCGAGTAATGACGGATTCACTGACGTTTGAAGAAAAAAATGTTTTTAGACGTATGTCAAAATCAGTTCAAAATGACACATTTAATGCCGATGTTTTTGCAAAAAACAAAAATCGTATAAACTCAATGAATCGAGCAACCAACCACACACTGACTAAGTTTATAAATTTTATTAGGTAAGCGTATTTTTGCATTAATTTCTGGAATTTAAATTTGATATTTCTTTCTCGTACTGTATTAATATTGCATACGACCGAATCGAATCACCGAATATAAGACATTGTGTAAGTTGTACTTTATTCTAAATTCATATTTTGAGTAACTTTTTTTCATCGAATTATGCTCCAAGCTAATATCCTATATAACATTTTGCGTGAACACATCAATGATATGACAAAACACTATTATCTTTTGACAACGCGAATGTTGCCTTCTTTTTTAATAATTTTCACGACTTTTGGGTAAAAATTGTGCGTGGTACCCTCCCTTATTTTTTCAATAATTTTTACTACTTTTGGGTAAAAATTGTGCGTGGTACCCTGAAAACTTGCCGCCGTGTCGTCGGGTTAGCCTCCGGCGACGCCTGCGGCGAGCTTTTTGTTGGTTGCGCCCTCGCAGTTTATACCCACTAGCCGCCATTTCATTAGTATGACTGATCGTAGAAGAAGTAGCGTATGAAACTAACATTTAATGGCTATTAAGACCCTCGCATTTGTTACGATACTCGCCTACGGCTTGTATCGTAACTCTCATGCTTGGGTCTTAATAGATGTCATTAATTGCTTATTGCATAACATTATACTATTTTTACCTTACAATTACTTGCCTTTGGCTGCACCTGTGTTATCAATTTTGGAGAAAATATTACACTTACCTAAATAGACCAGTAACCACGATACGATATGACATAATTAATAGGTCTGTTCTATTAGCGATTTCAAACGGTTTCAAACCGTCCGGAGTTTGCGCATAACGATATAAGCGTCGCTTATATGGCTATGCGCAAACTCCGTACGGTTTGGAACCGTTTGAAATCGCTGCTAGAACAAACCTATTGTCATCTTGTCAAAGTCTATTCAAAACTTGACAATTTTGCGGTATTTATATTTACTAACTATTTTCTTTTTTAGATTTGTTCGTTCTTGACGACGCCAACGGGGACAGATTTGTTCCTCGAAAGTTCGGCCGGTTTCCAGTTTCCTTTAGGTTTTTCATCTTCGCTAGTGTCACTAAACTAGGACTTGTGTTGTTTACACCCTGAAGCCAGAGCCGAAGAGGCTCTATTTGCTCCAAAATAGAAGACACAGGTGGAACCAAAGGCTAGACATTGTAAGATAAACATGAGTCCTCCACAACAATATAGAACATATCTACATTATACTATTTTGTTGACCGACGCGACGTCTCTAATAGCAGCATCTTATTCCTGTCAAAAATATTTGAAGAAACCTTTATTTGCCCTTCTTGATGCCTAACTTAACCTTTTTGCCATCGCAGTAAGTTTCGATAATAAGGCATTGTTCAGCTTTAGTAGTGGTAGTAAAAAAATAAAGGAGAAGGTGTGCTTATTTCTGGATTAAATTTTAAAAATATTTTTGGTTTTAAAGAACCCAACGTTAAGAGCTGAACTTTAAATATAAATTGATTATTCTGCTCGCTTGCGGATCCTGGATATATGAGGCAGCTGCCTTAAATTTTTATTGGTTTTTGAGAAAATATATTTAAAAGGAATTTCAGGAAATTTAATATTGTATATCAATATGTTCAACATATCCCCAGGTAACACCACGAAGACATACTAAATTATCCCGATAAGTCTCGATTGTCAATTATTATTTGGATTGCGAACTATAACAAGTAGTTACTCTGCCAGCTGGTCATAAGCCTTTCTGAGTTTGGATGAGTTCTAGGTATCGATAAAAGTGCATGCAGTTTCTAAAAAGTCGCACAAATGCACAGCACGGTGGATATGAATCACTCTGTTGAAAAATTAAAAATGGATTTTAAATGGCCATTACTTAACTCTACTATTCATCGCGGTATAATAATAATTTTTCTAGAGTGATTTAACTTCTTCATTGAAATATGCCTTTTTTTCTTGGAAGTACACGAATATAATTTTAAGATTGGCTGGAAGATCTTCTAAAAATTCAACCGTATCATCATACCCATGATCAGCAATAGAGACATCGTTTTTCTATCCACTTCTGTATATTGATTTTGTTGTGTTCCATTTATGATATAACTAGCTGACCCGGCGAACTTCGTACCGCCTAACAGTCAATGGATGTGTTGTTAACTTTTAGCTAAACTTAATTTAGGATTTTAAGTTCAATAGTATATTAGGATAATATATATAAAGAAAATAAAAATTCAATAAAAGTAGATGATAAGATCTGGAATGATTGAGACCAATCAATTTGACAGTCGTTGTCATTAATTCTCTATATTTTTGTTTTCATTTCGATTCAAGTATTTTCTATTTATTTCACTATTTTCCGTTGAATTTCTATTCTATAATATGTATGTAGTATGTCACTGACTTGCAGTGGACATCAATTATTACAAAAAAGCTATAAGCATGCGTGACGTGAGCTGTCAATTGCTGAAGATGGCGGAGTTCCAAACTTAGTTAAATGTAACAAATCAAAGATCATAAAAATCGGTTCGGCCGTTCTTGCGTTATAATTGGTTTAACTAATCCGACTTTTTTAATATATCCGATTTCCGTTTTAAGGCAGAGACAAATCCAACAAATCAAATATCATAAAAATCGGTTCAGCAGTTCTTGGTGTAACTAACCCGATCATGCTTTATATAGTGTGTCCAAAAAAGTATGCAATATATGGGAAATTTCTTTATTGTTAGTTTCTCAGAAAATGTTATTCCTGATAAAATTTGATGCCTAAAAAAAAAACTAATTTTGACAATATTAGATTAAGGATAAGTTATATAGGGTACTTAAAAAATACAAAAATTATGGTTAAAAAACAGAAATTTGGAAATATCGGAAAACCTTCTGCAGAAAAAATAAAGTTCCTATTAAGACAAAAATAAAAGTCAAATACCATTTTTTTCCAAAAGTGCACTGATGCGGAGAAAATTCATGACAATTATTGAAAAAATTTCGAAAACCCCTTCTTTTTCTTAATTTTGTTCCTAATTTTTTCAGCAACAACTTAATAAGAACTTTTTTTTTCTGCAGAAGGTTTTCCGATATACCAATTTTTTTTAAATCTTATTGTTTGTGTGTTTTAAGGACCCTGTATAACTTATCCTTAATTTAGCATTGTAAAAATTACTTTTTTTTCAAGCATCAACTTTTATAAAGCATAACATTTTCTGAGAAAGCTATAATAAAGAAATTTCCCATAGGCTGCGTAGTTTTTGGACACACTCTATATTTCCGATTTCCGATATTTTAATAGTTATGCTGCTATTCTGGGCGGAGACAAATCCAACAAATCAAAGATCATAAAAATCGGTTGAATAATTGTGAATGATGAACAACAAAGTATCTAAATTTTTATCTTTAAGCCGGTTTCTTTTCTTCGTCATGATATCACCTGCTTTGGAAAAAATTGTTTCGACTATCGATAGCTCTTTATAAAACTATCGATTGTTCCGATAATTGATTTGCTATCGATGTTTAAGCAACACGAAGTACGGATGACTGATCGACCCAATGATCTGGAATGATTTGACAGTTGTTGTCATTTATCCTCTATAATTTTTTATATTTCAATTCAAGTATTTTCTGTGTATTTCAGCATCTTTCTATATTTGAATATGCTACTTTCCCACTATTTTCCGTTGAATTTCTATCCTATAATGTGTAGTATGTCACTGATTTGCAGTGGACATCATATATTACTAAAAAACTAAAATCGTGCGTGACATGAGCTGTCAATTGCGGAAGATGACGGAGTTTCAAGCCTAATTTATAACTAATTCTTTGTATAATTTTTTATCCGAGCATTGTTCACATATTTTAATAGTTATTCTGCTATTCGTGGCGGAGACAAATC
The DNA here is from genome assembly GCA_016904865.1 of Pissodes strobi. Taxonomy (NCBI): domain Eukaryota; kingdom Metazoa; phylum Arthropoda; class Insecta; order Coleoptera; family Curculionidae; genus Pissodes; species Pissodes strobi. The sequence goes on along the minus strand of MU187364.1, from coordinate 17,944 downwards.
CAACAAACCAAAGATCATAAAAATCCGTTCAGCCGTTCTTGAGTTATAAGTGGTGTAACTAACACGACTTTGTTTTATATATATAGATATTGCAAAATCATTATTTCTAACGCCTGAAAATATAGTCATTTAGGCCTACGGTAAAACTAGTCGCAGCAACTATAAATTCAGCCTTAAATAAGCTATAATATTTATGACTCGAGTACGATTATCTTTGCACTAGCTGGATACAAGATTTCCCAGGGATGATCCGAAATGGGATTTAGATTTTCTTGGCGAAACAATAGATACCTCAAAAATAACGAATTCTTGTAAACTGACTTTCTTTCTGAAACGCCAGTGTCCAAGGTCTAGAATGACTTTGAATTGTAGTTATAGTAAAAGTATTTTACGAGAAAATAGTTAAAGTGTTGCATTTGTAACGTATATTTGTAGATGGCGCAAAACTTTACCAACCATATAAAAATTAAGATTTAAATGAGCGAAACAAGTGTAATTGACGAAATAGTAAAAAAAAATACTGTTCATGAGAAAAACGAAACTGGGGAAATAGCGTCCTAATTTGTATCGAGTCCATCCCATGTTTGACTTCATCCATGCGATGGCTCGCTTTAGTTATTGTAGAGATTTACATAAATGTGTAACCAAGAAATGCGTGTAGCTACGCGATCACGCACATGCAATTATGAAGGTGTGCAAATTTCCATTAAGCTGTAATATCGCAAATATTTATACACCTATGTGTTCAACATTAGAGCAGGAATATAATAGACTATTACCTTTTAACGACAATAAACTCGTTTAGTTTAGTGGTATTATACATTACCGCGTGAAATTAGAATTACGGATGAATATTTCCTGAATTTAATGGAATTTTTGGTGGCTTTCAAATAATTCTACGAAGTATAATAGTCACGATAATATATAACAGTCTGCCCTAGAGTTAGTCCTTGTACACACAACTATTTCAGGATAAGTAATGTATTCATACAAAGTTGCAAAACAGATATCAGATTTTTCTTATTGCAAGTCAAACGATGCTTGGGTAAAAGCTTCAGAGGACATGAAAAGTTTTATACTAATCTAATAGTTGTGTATATAATGTTTTAAATAATATCTCCGACTTACTTGCGCCGATCAACGAAGTTGTCAGTTGTTACTGCCTGTTGATTGTGGGGTGTACCTTACCATTTTGGTGAGCATTATTTACGCTTTTGGAAAAATACAAATCTAATTTAACCTAACAGTTGTATGCATTTCGTTTCATATTCCGAGCTTTAATCCTTGGCGTTCGTAATTCAATTATTTCAGTTTGTACTCCTAAATAATTTTAGATTATATTTTATAACATAAGTAACAAACTAACAATTTGTATCACATAAATATTTTGTTTATCGCCTATTTGCGATGAATACAATTAGTAAGTAAAGGTATCAGTACATCACGTTTTAATTGAACTTTACGACGTGCATTATGGTAAGGGGTCGTCATATTTTTGGAAACATCAAAATTATAACATTCGATTCGCACTATATTTTTATCTGGTTAATTATTATTTTTGCATTTAGGTAACATTATGCCGAGCAGAGTAGGGAATTCCATATCACTTGATAAATGTATGTGATAGATGGGAATGTCTAAGAAGAAAAATCGTTACTTTACCGGTGACATTCCGCTACAAAGAATCTAATATACTTGATTATTCTATTTGTAATTTTCAACTTCTTTTCTTTAATGCCATCCACTAAATGTTTTATGCATTTCTTTGCATCTAAACCTCCCTTCTAGACATTGACATTGATATTTCTATTAGACAAGCTGAACCCCGTAATCAATCTAAAAAAATCCTTACCATGTACGCCACAAAATTTATTCTTTGAAATATGTTTACATATTTAAACAGATTATGTAGCAGTATTCAATATAGTTAAATCCAAAATAACATTTCTAAATAGGACATGTTTTGGATTTTGCGCCGAATATTAAAAATAATTACTTGATTTATTTCGTAACGCAGAAATAATTAATTTATTAAAATGTAATAAGCAGGTTCTATATGAAATGATCAGCAAAACGCCCCTAGCATTTAACATGGATGAATCGTCTCGAATAGCGTAATTTCTGATTTTGTAATTCCCATACAATACACGCCTTAAAATATCATCTAGCTATGTCTGACTTAAAAATTAATGACAAATTTGTATTGAAAATTATTCCTGGATTGTCGTTTTAAAAATAAATATCAGCGTGTTACTTATGACTGGAAAGTAAGTTAAGCAAGGATAAAAAATGCTAACAAATAAACGGGTTTCTAATAAAAACTACAATAATGGTAACACTTTCGATTTCTTCCGAAGTTGCATTCGGTGTTACAATATTGTAAACATCCAGCTTTAGCACCGTGTTGTGCCAATTCAATCCATCTGTGATATTGGGTTACTTCGCATCAGGTAACATATTTTAAACATGCTACAATTACAGGAAATCTATCAAGTTTCAGAATCGATTGCCATGTGCATCATTTTGCCGTTACTTCTTATATACCAAAAAAACATAAAATTCACTGGAAAAGTGCAAGCCGTTTAATAGTCTAATTATCAAGCGCCCAGATTTAACCTATATACACAACATATAGCACACTTTTACTTAAAATAATTTGAAGAAAATCTTAATTATTTAAGCATGTAACTCCATAAATTTATACAGAAAGCTGGTAGCCTCATTTGCAGGTTAATATGATCTTATTTTATGAAGAAAATAGGTGTATTTTGTGGCAAATGCATTTTTTCCTCGAGTAAATTTAAGGTTTCTGAAAACGAAATTTATTTGCATAAAACAGGACCATAATATGCAAACATTTCCCTCGGAGATGAAAGAGAAACCCGTAGTAGGTAAGATACAATAAACAGGCAGATTAAAAAGGACGTTTTCTATTAAAAATGTAAAATACTGCCGGTCTGGGAAATACATGCATAATAGGACCTTTTTTATACTCACTCCACTGTTCCAAATGGGAAGTCTTTTTTAAATTTGTGTCGTAATAACTAACAATGAAACTTTAAAGAGAATTTAAAACAGTGTTTTATAGAGTTAAGCCGTGCGAAACGTAAAATTGTATACCTACACGGTATTGCTGTAATAATAATAATAATTGTAATAATAGCAATAAGTCTACACCAGAGAAATCTGTGAAAAAGAGAAATGATAATAGTAATAATATGGAGTTGACTATTAATATCAGCGGCAAAACAATGATGATTATTATTATCATTATTATGATTTAGCCTTACGGCATTCGCACTTCCAAGAGGAACATTCGCCTATCCCAGATATCCCGGATAACCCCCCTTTAACTTTTTTATTTACCCTCGTATAAAAAAATGTTAAGCACAAAAGTTGTAAGGATCTTCATATAGTTTTCTGCGATTTTACTAGAAAAACAATTGAGCATCGAAATTCTACTGTGCAAATTAAATTAATGTTTTTTTTAAATGGGACACCCTGTATATTCTTCCAGATATCGATAGAGCTCTTTAAGACGAGTTCAGTAATATAAGGTTTGTTGGGTCTAGCTATAATAGTTACCACGTAAATTGAAAGAATGTCGGGTATCTGATTATTACTGAACCCCTCTCCTAAATTCCTTATTTGGTGAGCTAGAAAAAAATGTTCTATACAAAAGTTGTAGGTTCCTTCAGAAACTTTTCTGCGGTGTTACTAGAAAAACAATTGAACATCAGAAAAGCTTCTGAAGGAAGAATTTTTTTCTAGCTCACCAAATAAATAATTTAGGAGACGGGTTCAGTAATAATCAGATACCCGACATTCTTGCAATTTACGTGGTAACTATTATAGCTAGACCCAACAAACCTTATATTACTGAACTCGCCTTAAAGAGCTCTATCGATATACAGAAGAATATACAGGGTGTCCCATTAAAAAAAACATTAATTTAATCTTTACAGTAGAATTTCGATGTTCAATTGTTTTTCTAGTAACACCGCAGAAAACTGTATGAAAATCCTTACAACTTTTGTATTTAACATTCTTTTATACGAGGGCAAATAAAAAAGTTAAAGGGGGGTTACATTTATAACCGGACACCCTGTACATATGGTGTAATGCTCGAAAACGGAAAATCGGATGGCCAAAACATGATCGTCGGCTGTCTGTCCGAAATTTCCACTCATAGCCGTTTTCGAGAAAACTGAGCGTTAAAAGTTACATAACCGAGCGTGGCGCATTACATGACGTATGAGTTACGCTCAGTTTCTGCAAAAAACTGTGCTGAAAATGTCTAATGCCCAGTTTCTGAAAGTATGGATAACTTTATCCTTCCAATATTTCCTATGACAACGATTGTTAATACAATTGTAACCATAGTAATTATTGACTTCATAACTTTATTCACTAGATATCTGGTACTTCAGAAACCGGGCATAAGTCATGAAAAGTGATTAGGAATTCTTTATCGATTGCCTGGGTCACCGAATATTAACGAGATACTAGAAGGTCCACTCTCAATCGGCACCTTTGATATAGCGCTTACAAAGGCGAGACGCCAGACCTTAGACGAGACGAGGTGAAACGTGGCTCAAGGCCTGCGCGTTTAACTAGCAATTCACCAGGTTCCAGGACAAGGAGGGAAATAATGGGGACGGGACTTATAGTGAACTTTCTAGTCTATTTTTAAATATTCGGTGCCTGGGTCGTTCATCAAAAAGCCTACTACACATCGGTACTGCACTCGGTTCACAATCCCTCAAAATTCTGTAAATAAATGCTTTGACGGCTATGGCAAAACTGTATGTGACAGTGAGCATGAGAACTAGGTTACAGTAAGGTATTAAGGAGATAGTACAGTATAGGATCTGACCGGAATTCGACGCTGCAAGAGAAGACCGAAAATGCGAACCAGGAAGTAGCGCGATGCCTGCACTAAATACAAGGAAATAGCGTTATACCTACGGAGTACAAACGAATTTGGGATTCCATATCACGGCACTATCGGTCTTGGTAGTGATGAGGTTCATTTAGCGATGTTACATAAGCCATTACTTGGTTGAACAACTAGGTTAGGGTAGTACATTACCGCATCATCCCCAATCCTAGTTGGAAAACTTCTGTAGCATATCATGCATCCTCGCTGTGGAAGTTGGACGACACCAAGGACCAAGTCAAAAAGCACAGAGGACCCAAAACTAGAGAGACGCTTCGAGCTAACGAGCAGCGAGATTAAAGAACAACAGAGGTTTCGTTTAGACAGGCTACCGCCCGTAAATGTATTATGTAGAGCAGGGAGGTCAAGTTCCTGCTGCAACGGAGGAGTTTTAGTGGGTAGTTTCTTTGAAAGCGTCTCACACTATCTTTCGTCTATACCGAGGAAGGTATTCATAAGAGAAATTCTACTCCTTACAAAAAAAAAGAACAGTATAATTCAAAGGGATAGTCTTAGCACATTCTAGCTTTAACTCCCCTTAGTTGAAGAGCTTAGTTGATGTTTATAAAAAGTATATTAATTTTTAAATACATTTTAACGATGAACTATTATTGTTTTAACCGTCTATTTGTGACTTAAAATAAACTCTGATCACAATTTTCAAATAGTTGGCGAATCTCAGGAAATGAATCCGTAACTAAACAACGAATATTATAAAATATTATTCACTTTATTTAGGTTCTTTTAAGTGGAACATAAAAATAAAACGAGTAAGCGGTTTACTTCACTTATCTATTGGGAAAACTTTACCGCGTAGTGAATATTTCAAATATAAAAGTATTAAAGTGTCTTACCGTAAAAATCCTCAAAATATTTTTAGAATCGGTAGACAACAAATTTACGTCAAACGATCAGGGCATATGATGTCGAATACGTGACGCCATATCCGGAATTGTTTTGTATTTGTAGAATGATGATGCCCGCTTTCTTATTTTGTAAAAAGAGTAGCAAAATTTAAGTTTAAAACTTTAGTACATAGGAGGATCGTGACTTTCTGTAAACCTGAATCGAACTTTTAGAAAGAGAGTCGAATTTGGAGCAGAATTTAATGTTGCTTTTAATTGCTAGCAATGTTTACATAATATGGTGTTTTAACATTTACACGGTTAATTTTAGAGAGCCTATTATGTATAAAGTTGTCTTCAAAGTCGCCTGCGGTGTATTTGAATATGTTGCACTTTACTGTTAGAATATTGATTTCAAAGTTATGTAATCTTCCTAGAAACCATCTTCAGGCTAGATCGCGCCAGCACACATTTCATGGGAAACAACATTGCAGCCAATTGCCCTAAACTTTGCCTAGTAATAAGTTTAGCAAAGTAGTTGAAAGTTTACAAGAGAAGAGAAAGATATAAATATAAATAGAAAAGTGACACGGTGAGTAATGCCAACTTAATGATGAAATAAATTACGTTAGTTATTTTGCGAATATTACAAGCATAATGCTAGTTGTTACAAGTATATTTTTTACTATAAAATGAATACCGCCCCTCAGCGTAACACAAGCTAGGTTCAAATCACCTAATTAAATTGTGGATTAATACAATTTATAACTCCGATGTTCACGTGAAGATGATCTACCAACCTTTAAATTTTGCAATTTGCGCGAAAATTGTGTAGGCTCGCAGTCATGCGATATAATTAATGATTGAGACTTAGTTAGGCCGGGTTTTATTGAATAGTAACACTATTTCATCAATCAATTAATCAGTTCAAAATAAGTTAACTTTAAGACGGTCGATTCAGCTAAATTAAATTGTTGATATTGTTCCAAGCTGCTCAAATAGTTAAAGCAAAGGCGTATGAATTTATGAAACAGCATTGGAGCACCTAAAGTTAGAAATCCATGAGTTTTCGGATTTTTAAAGTAAAATTTCAGAAACGCCTTACTGAATGGATGAATTTATGATGCCTAATTAAAAAAAGCATACATTTTATTTAATCATTTTCTTCCGAATTAAATTTGTCCATAATTACTTGGTAATAGGTAACCTTAAAAAACACTGAATATTCACAATATCTATCCAACCAAACGTCTGACCAGCAGCATTTTTTTTTAATCAATGAAAAATCAACATTTAACAAATATAGATATCACAATTTTCTAACTTTCAGACCCCTCAAGTCTGATTTTAAAGAGCTTGAGAGGCTAAGCCCACAAAAATAAAAAATTAACCTCCAAAAAAATATAAACTTTACTGAAAATCTATTCTACTTAAAAATGCAGTTTTTGAGGAACAAACGAACTTGTACTTAAAAAGCGAAAACTAAACGTCGCCAATCATATAATAATTAAATTTTTAAATTAAAATATAATATTCGAAAAAGGGTAGATCAAAGAATTTAAAAAAATCTTCCTGCAGAATCACGTAAGATACCCTGAAAAAAATTTTCAAAAGTTCTATTCTGAGAATCTTATTTTTTAACACAACTTTGTGATTTCTAAATTGGAGGATATTTGAAATAAAAAAAAAACATAAAAAGCGTTAAGTGCAAGCGGAAGAGCTTAACAAAATTTTTCCTGATAAGTTAAAATTTCTAAAAAATGTAAATTGCGACCTACAAAATTAACCATACAAATTAAAATTTTAGATGTTAAAATTTATAAATCCACAATTCTATGCAGCGTGCTCACAGAACTATTCCTATATTTGTACAGGGTGGATCGAGGTCTATGTATGGAAATCTCGAAAACCAATGTGTCCAAATTAGGGCAAAATTGCGTATTTAGGTGCCTAACAATGTGCCGTTTTTACATATTTTATTTTGTTGTTTTTTAATTAGCCTTTATTTTTAATAAAAATAAAAAATTATAAAATTAAATAAAAGGGTTGTTTATTTTTTACCCCAAAGCAAAATAATTAATTATAAAAAAATTTAAATTATAAATTAAAGAAGAGTTAAAAAAAAATAAAACTAATACTCATATTAATAACGCCGATATTTAAGGGGTAGTTTTAATAGCACTGTCCCACCCTTGAGTGGTAGAGCTATTGGAACTGCCAAAAAGTTACGTCGAGGCTTACGTTACATCAGTAAATGATATTAATTAAAACATAGGCAAAGAAAATGCAATTTATTTGAAAAAGGGAAACGAGATTATATTTAAGCAAATTCGTTCAGGGTTAGCATCTGGTGCATCGTTGAGAGACTAAATATTTCAAATTTCGGAAGTAATTATATTGAAAAATGATAACAATACATTTTTGATTGAAAGTATATTTAGGGATCCCAATATAATTAAAAATATGAGGATGAGATTATCGATAATAAAAGATGTGCAAAAGGTACAGGGTAAGGAAATGCAACCAATAAATTTAAACGATTTCCACATTCTGCCAAGTGGGGGGCATGCGGGTATGCGTTGTATGTACAACAATATCAAAAAATTCCATTTTTGTAATGGCTTACAAAGAGATGTACACGATTTCTTTAAACGTTGTGATGAGTGTCAGAGGTATAAACATTCAAGGCCTTATGTGGAGCCTATGATAATCACTATAACCGCGTCGCGTCGCGTCGTCGGCTTTCTAAAGGGTTAGTCCAACAAGATCCATAAGATCTTGTTGGACCACTACCGGTAGACTGCGATAATAACCAGTACATACTTACACTTCAGTGTGAATTAATGAAGTTTGTGGAATGCTACCCAATTAATAATAAGAAAGCAATAACGGTTGCGAAAGCTTTCGTTCAAAATTTCATCCTACGGTTCGGTTTCCCACAAACAATTGTTTCGGACTAAGGTACAAAGTTTATGTCGAAAATTCTAACAGATATTTTCAAAATTTCTAAAGGACCAAAAAATTTCTACTACGACATATCACCATTAGACTTTGGGAAGTTTGGAAAACACGCATAAAAGTTTGGGCGCGTTTTTTAGAATGTAGTGCGGTAAGTTTCCAGATTCCTGGAGCTCTTGGGTACATTTTTGGAGTTTTGCTTTCAATACTACAGTTCATACAAAAATGAAGTCAGTTTTTGCCAAAGTTTGTAATTTACCCAAGTTGATCCTTTATACAACTTTGATAGCTATCCGCTAGAGTTAAAGTTCAGGTTGCAACAGGCACAAGCGGAGGCAAGGATAATTTGATAAAATCAAAAATTAAAAGAGAAACTAAATATGACCCGAAAACTAAAATAATAGTGTACAAACCAGGGGAAAAAATTTAATGAAAAACGAGACAGGAACTGAAATGGAAGCGTCGTTTAACGGACCGTATGTAGTTATTGAGGAGAGAGCTCCAAATATCCTGATACGAATAGGGCATAAGGTTAAGGAAGTACATAAAAATAGAATTAAGCAATATTTTGAGAGATAGATTATGTTAAGGGTAACAGAAATTTATAGATTTATCATAAGCCTTTTTTTATTTTGCCTAACGGGTGTGGTAGATGTAGATGAATTATAATAATATTATATGAAATATATTTAGGAATAATTAAAGTAAATTAGTAACATACGGTACATTATAATGTGTAAGATCTAACTAGGTTAGTAATGACTTGCGTGAGGCATATTATGATTATCGGAGAATATATTGTTATGCTAAGATAAATAATCATTGTAAACATGTACTCAATTTGGGATTTTAATAGAACAGAATGGTTCTTGATACAAAAGGCGACTGGCCTGAATTTATTGAACTGCCCCAAGTCCCGATATATTACAGAGGGAAACAATGAATCTTCATCTGATGAATTTTTTCCTTCAGTATGACCTTCATCGTCATCGGAAGGCGAATTATTGGCTCTGGAGGATGCGGTATCCAAGGGTTTATCTGGAAGAAGTAATTCCAATGTTTATTTTAGAAAAGGCCATATGTATTTCTTTCGTTGAGATCTCCTCCTTGATAGAAATTGACAGAACTTAAAAGCAATCGATTTAATATATCAGGTTACAGGCTTCTTTAGAAAACTTTCTGGCAAAGTTTTGTCGAAATAATCTATCTATGCTAAAATGTTTATTTGAGGCTTTCCGCGGCCTCCTCAGACAGCTATCCAATATGAAGCATGCCATGTTCTATCACCTCTGCACCCTGCACAGGTAACTTGTGCTTGGCAGGTGTAGTTGGGTGCCAAGGGTAAAGTGTTACATATAATTCGGAAGTTTCCCTTGTATAACTTGCGAATTTTCTTCTATTTACTCTAGAGCCACTAGAAATTACTTCAAGAATTACTTTGAAGTGATGAATAATGAATATAGCAATTCCGGCTATTTCAGAGGAAACTTTCCGATCGTCGTAAAAAAAAAAACCGCGACTTGTATTTCAATCGTTCGTATTTCCAATCGTATTTAGGAATATCTACTAACAGTCCTTGAGTGGTTTTAAAATTACCCTGCATTTGTGCTTTCTTATTCTTAACTACTTCTTTCTTCTGCTCCGTCTGAAGTCTCCATTTCTTTACTGGCAGTCTAAACAAAATATGAAGCAAACTTTCAAACAAACTAATCCTTGCGTGTAAAATAGATACGCCAATTTTTTCGGATTGATTTCTTTAATAAAATTCAGGTCCATTTCTAAACTTGTGTTATCAATGGTAACATGATTTCGTCCAAATTAAAGCCTCCCTAAGTCGGACCTAGTTACGAGTAAATCAAGGCTTCTCAAAAAGTTGGAACCAGTTACAACTATGATTATACTTGAGAGTTTTAGGTGTATTTTCAAAATACTTATTACATGTTTACTACACTGCTCCCTTAGCTTAAAAAGTCCTTGGTATAGCCAAGGAAGTACCTTTTAATCCCGAGGCGAAAAGTTTTCGCTAAGGCATTAATACACCTTAAGCCCGTGTTTTGTCAGTACTATTTTGTATTTATTGAAGTATATTTTTTCTCAAAAATGTCCTAAAAAGTAATATTTATGCATTGCTTATTCGTAGATTTTGTTCTAAATTTCTGATAAGACAGCTTAACGATATTATTTTAACAAAACATAAAAGGAAAGTAGATTAGTTTGTAGTTTTCGCAAAGGGATTAAAATTTACCTTACACCCGTGTTTTGTTAGTAATAATTTGCATTTATTCAAATATAGTATTCCCTCATATATTTCCCAAAAAGTAATATTGAAGCAATGCTTAGTCGTAGATTTTCTTCTAAATTTCTGATAGTAACGCTATTATTATAGCAAAACATAAAACGAACGTAGAAAAGTTTGTAGTTTTCTCTGAGGGATTATATAATGCAGGGTGAAACAAATTCGCTTCTCACTATACTTCCGGAGATATCAGGGAAAAACCGAAAATTTCGAATTTGTGACGTTATTTTTCGAAAACCAAAAAAATAATGACCCTTTCTAGAGGGACTTTTTAACGATCTATTTTAGTATGTTGTCAGCTTTCTAACTCAACGTTTTGATTCCTCAGAATCATCATCAGGTCAATTTCTTTAAATACCGACCTATAATTGCATATTTAGGGGGTAATTTCGTAAAATTCACCAGATATTTTTAACCAGTAGATATCATTAACAAAATGAACACCTCAGACAATTTACAATTTTAAGTTGATGTCTCAAATTTAAAAAAAACGTCCGGTAATTGTCAGTAACGCCTACATTTAAAAATATCTATTATAACAAAACATAAAAGTAAACTAGATATCTAATAATTTATTTCATATTGGGCATTTTTCGAACGATCACACTAACAGCCGATAATTGGTTTACTTACATTCAACTCGTGGATGTTCTTCAGACGTATATCTTCATGCAACTACAACACAATGCCGAAACCGAAATTTTGCACCCGACGCGCGTTTCGCTAACTATGTTAGAAACATCAGGAGATGATGAGCATGAGTTTTAATCATCCCCTAATGATGGTAATATGGTTAGCGAAACGCCGAGTGCAAAAATTTAGTTTCGGCATTATAGATAAATCTGTGTTGTAGTGCATTTTGCCCAAGGTTCCAAACCCCAACTTACTTCATGTAAAATTTTGCGTTCACTATCAAATTAAGGTGGATGTCGTGAATAATCGGTTAATCATCGAGAAATTCGAATGCTACTTTAATTGAACTGACTTGAAATTAAATCTTCATTGTAAAGTTTAAATAATGCATAATACCTTATTACTTTGTACAGCACAATGTTCGTCTAATGCTTTATCGTCAAGGGACACATTGCCTAACCTAGAATATCCTAAGTACACAATACATGTTTGAGAAAGCGGATTATATGTGTAAACTTAAGGGATCACCCCGCGGTTAAATTGAGATAGATATATGTATTTGTCAAAATAATTTGGGTTTTGTTTATCCAACGATATTCTGGACCATATAGTTTTTGTTGTTAGGTAGGAAGTTTGATGATATAACACAGATATTATTTTAAGGTTCATCAAAGCCACGCAAAATAGTTATTAACGATCTGTGGCAGAGATAGGCATAACAAGTTGTTCTTAGGGGGTTACTTATACGTTATATGTTCGGTGATTACATGGAGTAATTCCTATAAAATACTTATATATTAATATACATATAACATCAAAATAAATCAAAGCGTGATTCTTAATATTAATTGACAAACTTACTTTTTGTTTATAATAGCATTTCTTACTTATTAATAGAATAATTATTTCTGAATTGGGGTGATTGACCTGTATTGAGTCAAAAGTGGTAGCTAGTGTTGTAAAAAAGCTTTGGTATGCTCCATCGCTCGGAAAGCGATAGAAACATCATATAGCACAATTATCGACAGAAATTAAACTGTATACATCAAAATGTGATGGTTGCAACCGGTACACTAATTTACTGATAGAAAATAGTTAGGAATAGTTGAATTTCGGGAAGCCAGTGACTAACCGAACTTGTAAAGATGTGTTATCCCGTACTTATTGATGAAATTAACGTGTTTGAAAGTCCAAATAATTATTTTTGATTGTTTTTATCTATAAAAATGGCCAGTCATAAGGTCAAACATTCAAAAGAAGGTGCTGCAATATTCTAACAAGAAAGCACGTGTAAAATAATATAAACTATATCGAAGAACTCATAAAAAAATTTTACGAATTATTCCACTTAGAGGCAGAAAAAATCTGCGTTCTAAGGCCGCTGACACATTGAAAAGGTTTCCATTCGATTGCATTGCCGGGGATTCGCCTACAGTCGTTCGCAGGTATGAACGGTCATTTCAAGCGATTTTATGAGGGCGCGAACGGGCGCGAATAGGCGCGAAGGGTCAGCAATGCGAACGAACGTTTCCCGTCGCCTACCTCAGAAATTAAAAGGATCAAATGGAAATGCCTTACCGCGAATCAGAGCCGGCACAAGTACACTCCTAAAGTACTTGAAGTACAAGTATCAAGTAAATATATTTAAAAAAATTACTTAAAGTATAAGTAAAAGTTTTTAAAAATTATACTTCAATTATCAAGTAAACTTGAAATTTACTTGAATTTCATCAAGTAACTTACTTCAAGTAAAAAACAAGTACTTCAAGTAAAAAACAAGGACTTCAAGTAAAGTGGCATTACTTGAAGTATAATTAGTACTTCAAGTATTTAAAATCTATTTAAAAAAAGACAATTCAAGTATTTTTTTTAGTTATTAACATTTATCCGCTCCCCATACTGGCATCTTATTCAAGCTTTATCTGATTTATTTTTAATTTTTCAACTTCAAAAATAAAGTAACAACAAAGGTACTTAGTAATGTTTTATATTTTTTCCTTATAACTCGCCCTGTATAATACCGATTCCTGTAAAATCTTGTAATGCATATTTTTATAACCTTGTAAATAAGTCTATCCATGAAACTTTGAATATAAGAATCGAGAAATACAAGTTAAAAATTGAAAGCGGATTTCTGAAAAACAAAATACAGCGCGATGCCATTTAAAAATTAGAAGGTTAAAATACAATATTTCCTTAATTGAGATACCTAAAAATATTAAAAAAATAAAATTTGCAAAAAATATTTAAAGAAAGTTAAGCAACATATATTATTATAATCATTATTACACTATTACACATGCAGAATACATTGAATGCACTAAAAACTTGGAAAATATACTATAATACAGGATTTGAAAATATAACATCGCAGATCGGTGTACCTATTTTTAACTGCACTTGAAAAGCATTAAGGAAACCTGGAACATAAAATATGAGACTATTTTGTTTACATAAAAATAAAAACTGTCTAAATAACCTAACCTGGAACATAGATTATTATACTATAGTATATATCACTATTTTGTTTGATAAAACAACCTATTATTATCAGAAAATATATACTTGGATTATTTTTGATTCCACTAAAAAACAACCTTGAATATAAAATAAAAATATTTTGTTTACTTAAAACTATTGAATAGATTTCGAAATATGCCAGAGTCATAGTCAGAGTTAGAGTAGGTTATTTTTGAACAACTCTTAAAAACCTAACTTTGGTGTGTTCTGCTATCTGCTATAGTTTTTGTTTGACATCCTGTACATACAAAAATTGTTTCTATAAAAACTTTTCATTACACTCTACTACTTGTGTACCAAGCATTTTGTTTTGAAACGTTACCCATAAAAGTGAGAGGTGTCAAAATAATAGTGAAAAAAAAACTGTACAAGGTAGTACTACTAACTACTTAACTATTTGGACTTGGTCTTGGGATGTTGTTCTACTGTTATATATCAAAATATCAATATGCCTGATGGGATTGTGAAGAATATCTTTTCCAGTTTGATTTTAACATCACAAGATGTTCAAAATTTTTATCGGATAATGCATGCCTTTGAGGGGCATCTATTATCTCTGCAAATGAAAATAAGCGTTCTACGGGTGCAGATGATGGAAGACATGTGTTATATTTCAAAAATAATTCTTCTATTACAGGATATTTTTTAAGGGAACTGATTTCTATATCTGAATCGTTTAGATACTGTAAAATATCTAATTCAGCTTTTTTCTTTAAACTTGATCCGGAACTAGAATTAGGAAAGTCACATTCCAGTTCAAAAAACTCATCCATTTCGGGCTTTTTTACTTTGTCACATACCTTTGGTACTTGTGCGGAAAAGTTATTTTTGTCCGCGATTGCAAGCACTACTTTGGGTACCATTTAATTTAGATCGGCTGCTGTATAAAATGTTTGAAAATTTTTCACCCACCTCAATTTAAATGTGGGAATACAAAAAGTTGCCACAATAGCATCTTTTGCTTCGGGGGTAGAAAAATCAAAAAATTTTGCAAAACGTTTAAGCAGTCCATCTTGACATGTTTGTAACAAAATTTTCGTACTACTGGTGGTAAATTCATTTGATTGCAATCTCTCAAATTTTTTTAAGAGAGAACCTAAAGTTGGCAATAAATATCCAAAGTAAGTCGATCTTTCTCCTTGCAACACATCTAAAGCATTAGCAAGGGGCTTTAAAATTTGGCAGTAATCGATGAGATAAAGAATTTCGCTTTCTTTGAGCATTTGGCTTTCTATATTGAGTTGTCGGAAAAGTTCGCCAAGCTTTTCTTTATCCCTTAAAATTTGCGACACAGCATCATAAAACGAATTCCACCTGGTAGCACCAGGATAACTTAACGTGTGCCCTAACCCTTTTTTTATAATTTCAGAAGTTTTTGGGCGTCCGGCCATTTTCCATAAGAGCCATGACACACACAGCGGTTTTTGCCGAATCGGCAGCCGAGTCGGACGCCGACCCGGCGCGTAGAATATACTTTGCAAATGGGGAAAAACACACACGGCGGCAATTGACGAGTCGCTGCTTGTTAGCCGCCTCGGCACTCCATCTAATGCATACGCCGCGCCGCGGCAAAAACAGCTGTGTGTGTTATGGCCGCCGACTCGGCAGCCAATTCGGCAAAAACAGCTGTGTGTGTCATGGCTCTTAGACGTTAAATTTAGCTCGCGGCTCACCTTTATTACAGCCTGGGATTGCGCGGAAAATCACCGATAAAGGTTACAAAGCGGCCGCAGAATCTTTGAACGGTGCGACACAAATATTCGCGGCTCCTTAGATCAGTTGGGGTGGGTTGGGCCGCCCGCCGTCGCCGATTTTTACTTGAATTACATGCAAGTACTTTTAAAAATACTTCGCAAAATCAAGTAAAAACCCAAGTATTTTGAAACGGATATTTGAAGTACAAGTACAAGTATATAACAAAAAAAGTACTTCAAGTAAAATACTTGCAGTACCTATATGTACTTGAAGTAAAATTTCAAGTAATTTACTTCAAGTATTGACAGCTCTGCCGCGAATGCAGAAATGTTGTTGTGTGGACGCGTATAAAAAAGAATATCAGTTTTCTTTAAGGGCTCGAATTGATGGAATGCAAACATTTCAAGTCATGAACGAATGACTAGAAATGTTTGCATTCCATCAATTCCCTTAAAGAAAACTGATATTCTTTTTTATACAGTGTGGAAGGCCTTAAGGAACGTTTCCAGCAAGCGGGTAACAACGCAAACGAACACGAACGAACGGCAACGTTTCAATATGCCGGGGCAGCTTAAGATAATGATAGTTTTGCTCTAGATGTAATATAATATTAATGGACTTATTCTCCTGAATGCAAAACAAGGTAAACAAAATAGTTTGAAATCACGTGATATATCAGAGCCTTAAATGTATTTATTAGTATGTCGAGATGTACTCAAAGGACATTAGGTAAATATTAAATGGTACTCAGATTCATTAAAAATTTAATGGAATATTTTGTACGTATGCCATTATACAATATTTTTTTCAGTTTCGCCCTAAATTAGTAAGTAAATATGTTGCGCAGCCGCTTAGCACATTTTCCTTGAACATTAATGCTCTTCTGACTAAATCAATAATAAAAAGCTATCCAATTTTTAGCCTATATGGGCAAATATTATAGGTTAAAACAAAAATAGTTTAGAAGTGCTAATAATATTATTCAGTGTCTTGGGCACAGTCCTAAATCATGCAGATGTCAGGTGTAAATATTTTTTGTGCAAGAAGTAAAAAAAGGACGTCTTAAATGCAAAACAACAAGCTAATAATAAATTAAAAAGTCATGGAGTTATTTATTTATTGGTAGCTGATTTAAATAATAGCATAATAAATAATTTCTTGGTCATGCAAACCACCCAAACCAACTGAAACTGTAAACAAATATAAAATATTTATATGACGCCATGACGCTACTGCAACAATAAAAAATAAAATAGCAGGTTATGTCATCAAATCGACAAGCCTTTTCGCCTATATTAGGCATTTAAGTTATATATAAGAATCATTAAGTGAAAATCCTAAGCAAACACCTGTAATATATTTTTCATCTATCATTTCTGTTTTCCATCATAAGTATAGGCAAACAGAATGGTCTAAGTCAAACATTTTAAACCAGCGACGCTCACATTCTTCAAGCCATCCTTCGTCTTTATTTATGAACGGTCGTCGTTGAATATGACAGCGAAATTGCGTCATTGTTTATTAAGGTTGCTAACTGTCTGAGATGATGAGATGATGGCGGCTTTCCGAGGCATATTGATGTTACTTAAATACAGATTTTTGCTTAAAAGCTTTTCAGAGTTTAGTTAGTCCAGTCAAAAAGCGCTCCTGAACACGCATTCCGTTTTTATCACGTATAGTCTTTTGATTGAGAATAATAATTATAACGAACGTATAAGAAAATATTGAGAACTATTTTACAGAAACCGATAGACCAAATGTACAAGGTTATCCAACGAGGACTAGACCAGGCAATTTTTTAAATTTCCTTGTACTTTAAAAAAAAACTGAAATAGCCATCTTATGTAATTTTCTCCTGCGAATTCGGATATGTTCAACAAAAATAGTATATTATATACCGCGGGACTAAAGTAATACTTTTAATCCCGAAGGTAAAGTTTATTATAATTTAACTAGGGATTAACACTACTACTTCAGTTGCAAGGTATATAAGATACTTTTCGTACTTCCGAAATTGAAACGTATACAGAATATAAAAAAGCTCATAGAAACCTATAC
>MU187363.1:42274-75704 GCA_016904865.1 Pissodes strobi | reverse complement strand
AAATAAACGGAACTGGCGCTATTACTCGGCCCAGAAATCGAGTTAAGTAAATGTTTTGTTCAGGAGGGCACCTTTTGAGCTCTTAATTGTTTCTTGTAAGTTTCGATTTGACAGTATGAATAGTTTTTTTTTTAAGAAAAATAAACGGAGCTGGCGCTATTACTCGGCCCAGAAATCGAGTTAAGTAAGTGGAGGGTAGCTTTGGCCCTCATAAATGGTTTTTTAAAATTTGAATCCATAAAATATTTTTATCGCGTCTGGTTTCTTATGGTCATACATAACACTCTTGTTTGAGCAGTGTATACACAATACCGACTACTTCGGGTATTTCCGTCAATTTGGTCTGCTAGCTTCGGCTGCCATCTTCACACAGGTATCCTATCCGACCATTCTCAGGCCGTCATCCAAGTTTGCCGATTTAAGTCATAATAGAAAGTTTCGGGCTGGGAGCATATTGAACCTCAACGGCCAACCGAGCGAGCAACCTGGACAATCAGTGGTAATCATCTGAAGGAACAATAGGGTCTTCAGCCAAATTGGTATTAGTGGCTTCGGCGCTGGATGAGAGGACAAGATCCAGAATAGATCGATAAGCATTCACTAAACGATTAATCTGGGCGAAGCACTATTGGAAACGGCCTATATACACTCATTGGGAATGGCTTCAGATGGAGGCCACTACCTTTCATGTGACTTAATTTGTATTAATAATGTTCCGAATTGTGACTTTTGTAAAACGTATTTTTAACCAACCGTATTAACTAATCTGACCAAATTTTTTATTCCGCCACTGCCAAATCACATCACAGTGGATGTGTGTACGGTACAACTGAAAATAATTCTCGAAATATTGTTTCTGACCTTCGGCAGCAAAAATACAAAAATATTTAGGAACAATTACATATTTATCTCCAAATGTTTTTGCTTTCGACTGAATAACCCTATGTGAACTTGTCTTACTTCATTTAAAAATAAATATTTACATAATTCACTTTTAATTATTATCAGTTTATTTAGTTTTATGTAATGCAAATGAATTGCTAAACTTCAAAACCTCTGACACTAGCACTGTCGAATAAAAAATAACCAAGTTAATGAACTGATAACTCATGCTTTCTGCATATAAGTAGGATTAGTTTATCATTAAATTTATTAATATCGTTTTATTAGAAAAAAAATTGCAGATCATTATTTAATCCCAACGTATATTGATAAATTTATTGGTTTACTATAAATTCAATAATGTTGGAATATGTACGAATCTGACGCGTATTTACTGAGAGTCATTACGGAATTGCTTATGGCTCCAGATAAGCTTATATTATTTTTGTTATTCTTATTATGAGTCAGGGCAACAACACCGAGAGATGTTAACGGTCAGGGGGCTCAAATACCATTTTGTTTGAGACTTTTTTGATGGTGACCGGGACATTAAAATTGAACAATTGACACTCAAACAGTTAAAGACAAGGGATGTGATACCTATGTGATCATGATCACCCAGTGCATAAACCGAAAAATATCTTTAATTAAATTTGAAATAAATCAAATCAAGTTATCAGAGAGCATAAATCATAGATGGAGCCCTACACAATAAAAGTACCTATACATATGTAACTCAATCTGGTCAATATTATCATAATTCATGTACATAAACAAAAAACTCTGCTACTTATCAACATACATTCAAAAATACTTACGAATGTTACATTTCATAAATTAAAACTTAGAAGTTAGGTCAGACTACAAATGTTGATTTAAAAGTTCCGAGTCTTCAATCCATCCCAAAACTTCAAGAGCAAAACTTACATTTTAGTTCAGATTTGAAAATCTGAATTCAAAGTCCGAAATATAAAAACAATTGGGTATCACTGTTTCATGAGTCTACACCGTTCGTGAACATTAATAGTCTGCATCTTTCAACCTTTTATAATAAACAAAAATCTAGTCAGAAAGGTTTTGGCTTACAAATTTATAACCTGAATTGAAACTTTCAAGTCAGATTCGGAATCCAGAAAAGATATTTTTCTAGGCTAAAATTGAGGATTAGACGTCAAACTGTAATTCAAACTCTTAATTGCAAGTTTGCTTGGTGTATCGTAGGTTTACCTGAGTTGTTTTGATACCGTTTTAGTTTGGATAGTGCAGTGATCTTAATTCGGTTTTACTGCGAGTTTGCTCATTTTACTTTGGAACAATTAATTTTTACTTGTCTTAGGAATGTTAGGAATAGATTAGGTTGGTGCTGGTTTCCTTATTGGATTAGTGCGAGTTTATTTGTGTTATTATGGGATAATGAAGTTTTACTTGGGTTAGTTTGGGTTTGTTTAAGTTGATGCATAATTACTCAAGTTTGAAACTTTTGCACATTCTATGTATTACTCAAAAATTTCATATCATAGCCCCACTGTATTTAGCGGAATAGATCAGAGAGTTAAAAAGGGGGTCACTTCAATTATTGTTTTTATATTGTTACGTTTTTCCCGTGGGTTCTGAACGAAATTACAACTTTTACTATTTTAAACTAATACTCTCTTTATTCTTTATTTCTTTGTCCTGCCACATATATAGCACTGACTTGAAACATTTCGGTCACGTGGTCTATCTTCTAGTGGCGCTCGGAATCTGCGTACTTGACAGTCTCTTTTGAAATGCCCAGTCCTGCCACAACTATAGCACTGATTTGAAATATTTCGGTTACGTCGCCTATCTTCTAGTGGCTCCCGGACTCTTTGTACTAGACAGTCCCTTTTGAAATGTCCAGTCCTGCTACATCTGTAGCACTGATTTATTTCGATTACATGCTCTAACTTCTAGTGGATCCCAGAATCTCTGTACTCGACAGTCACTTTTGAAGTTTTCAATCTTGCCACATCTATAGCACTGATTTATAGCATTTCTGTTATATGGCCTAACTTCTAGTGGCTCCCGAAATCTCCCCGTGGCCTGAAGAACTTCGGTTAATTTCTTCAAAATACCGCCCATCTCACTTAGTTCAGAGCTGTTCGCCGGCTTTCCTTCCTGGATGGATACGTCCCTGATTATTGGCTTAGAGATGTTACAGGCCGCCTCGATTTGCAGGGCTATACCTAAAACTTCATGGCTGTTATCAAATTTGGCTAGACGTAGCATTTTCTGAGTTCCTGAATCTCTGATACCATCCACGAAATATTGGGCAACAAGTTCCTCTTAAAATTCTTCTGTTGCTTCCGGGTAGGCCAATTGAATGAGACGTCTAACGTCTGCCTGAAACTCTTGCAGGTTTTCACCATGCTTCTGATGTCGGAACTTTACTTGTGCCTGATACAGTTGTCTTCTGTACTTGTCTCCAACTCGTCTCTCCCGGGCAGCTACAAGTGTGTCATATTTTCCCTGTTGGCTAATGGGAATGGTCTGTAGTAGTTCCAGGTAGATCTACGAAGGGCTACCACCAGTGACGTAGCCATTTCTTCGGTATTCCAACCGTTGGCAACAGCAGCGGCTTCAAATTGTCTTTTGTACACTGTCTAGGATGTTTGAACGTCATATGTTGGAGATTCGATATGCTGTCTTGTGGCGAATACCCTCCCGGTGGGTCCTTGATTTTTTAGTCTGGTAACTTCTGCTTGTAGATACTGCATTTCTCCCTGTACGTTTCCTACTTCTTTTTGTGCATTTCCAACTTCTTGCTGTATATTGTTTACTTCCTTTTCAAATTTCTCATTTTGTCCGTCCAATATTTTCTGTAATTTTCCTTGCTCGCCTACAATTACATCTAGCATCCATTTCTGAAGCTGATCCCGTTCTATTTGCCTTATATCTTCTTGGTTTTGTAAAAGTTTCTGAAGCCGGTCCTGTTCTGCTTGCCTTCTATGTTCATCCTCTTCCCGATCCGCTTGCTTTTTATCTTCTTGATCTTGTAAAATTTTCTGAAGCCGATCCTGTTCTGCTTGCCTTTTTTGTCTTTTTGGTCTTGCAAAATTTTCTGAAGCCGGTCCTGTTCTGTTTGCTTCTCAGCATTTAGATTTTCCATGAAATCGGCCAATATTTTTATTTATTTGCTCCATTTCTGCCGTTTGATGCCTCGTATTGACCATAGAATGTAATAAAATGTTCACAGAATCCACCAATCAAAACGGCCTCGTTGACGTACTTGTACCTTCTTCTCTCCTCGAAGAACACTTCCCAAGTCCCGTCTCTTCACAATCCGACTTCTGACATGTTACGTTTTCCCCGTGGGTTCTGAATCTGAACGAAATTACAACTTTTGCTATTTTAAACTAACAATTTCTTTATTCTTTCACTGTATACAATTAAACACACTAAACTACTCTTATAACATTACAACTAATAGCTCTTTACAATTCAACACTCAATGAGTAACTAACTGCAACTCGCCCCTATCCCCTATTTATATACAATCTAAAATCTACCACGAATACTCCCGGAGAAGCAAGGCCACTTTGCAATATTCTCGACCAAGGCATCGAGATAATTTCACAGTTCCTGAATCTTCGCGACCGTCGGTGACTCATACGTAGACGCGACAAGGCTAGTTCTATAGGGTATGTATAGGTATGATTGTGGTATATTGAGCTGGGCATCATTTTATTTTTCTGATGGAAAATGGGCCATATGATACTTTATTTGAAAGATCTCCATGAGTAGAATATCAACCAACATTTCGCATCTTCGCACTTCTCTCGCACCGAGAGTAAAAGATGGAGTGACAAAAGTTGAAATTTTTAAATTATAATTATTACTGCCTACTATAGGGAGGTTCCAAACAGGCTTCTTGTACTTCCTGGTAGTATAACGCTCTATTAGAAAGAGCCCATCTTGAAAATCAGATGAGATGAAGCGGAAAGGCAAGGATATTTTAACAATAGTTAAAAGAGAAATCAGTACTAATTATAAAATGTTTTGGAAGAATTTGCTTCTGGAAGAAAAATATTTATATAGTAAAGTACAAGATACTTTTCCATCCAAATGCTGGTTCTTGAGCTTTCCCTATAAGAATAGAAGACATCTCACCATGGTCATAAGAATGCGTACGGGTCATTCTTCCACGAAACAGCACCTATTCAGATTAAACCTAAAAGAAAATCCTTTATGTATGTATGATCTTGTTGAGGACCTAAATGCTGTAATGCTCAATTGATTGGAATACCTTTCCTTGGCTTCCTTAGGTTGTTTAAATGTTTTTGTAAATTGCTTTGTTGTCCATCTTCGATTCCTCTGTTGTGTCGTCTTACTAACCCCCAACCTCATTTTAAAGCATGATTGAGGAGAGCTTTGTAATATAGTTACCACTCACACTTTTTATTCTGAGGCAAAGTTTTAGTTGACCAGAACCTGTGGCTTCGATATGGTTTAGAGCCAGTCAACATAGACGTCGCTCACAAATTGTGCTGGCGGATTGCAGCAAAGCCAACCGCTTCCGGAAACGGAGGCACCAGAAGAACAAGAACAAGATATATTTTGTGCTAATAATTTTATTTAATTTACAAAATGCAAACTTTGATGTCACGCATTTTGCTGTATATTTATATGATAATCTTTCTACTCAAGAGACTTACTTTCGTAAAACTTGAGCTTTAAGAAGTCTAAATAATTTATATAATTTAGTTTTGTGTCTATACTTGGCTCAAGACTGCATAGGTAATATCAGTATAGAAAAATTAATATTGTCAAAGAGGATTTTGGGCGCTTCCCAGATGCTGAGCGTAATTATTGGCGGCGTTCCTCTTTGAGCTGTAGGTAGCGTAGATTAGATGGAATAACGACTCGCTTAATTCGAAACAAACTGTACGGATATTGGTCTCCAGATACAGGAAGGTATGTACTTAGAATGATAATAATTATGACTGAATACAATTTACCAGAAAGGCGTAAAACGCATGACCATTCGCTGAGGACTGACTGGACTCGACCTATTTGGTTCTCTTGAAACAATTTGAGGTTCCCTCGAATTTTACTTTTAGTTTAAATTGTTATGAGCGTTAATTCGTTTAATTTATACTGGTATGCTTTAAGTAGGTTTCACTTTACTTTTTACTTTACTTTCCACTGACGTAGCTTTAGGGGAGGTTTGATCTTGGTTACCAGAGAAGCGTTTTGCCTTATTTAAAAGGGAACTACTTAACCAGATAATCAAGATCGGGAGGTTTGATCCTGTTTACCATGCAGAGAAGCGTTTTGCCTTAATTAAAAGGGAACTACTTAACCAGATCATCAAGATCGGGAGGTTTGATCCTGTTTCCCAGAGAAGCGTTTTGCCTTCATTAAAAGGGAACTACTTAACCAGATAATCAAGATAGGGAGGATTGATCCTGTTTACCAGAGAAGCGTTTTGCCTTAATTAAAAGGGAACTACTCAACCAGCTGATCAGTATCGGAGGGTTTGAACTTATTACCAGAGAAGCGTTTTACCTTCATTAAAAGGGAACTACTCAACCAGATAAGTTGTCGTTTGCTTGATTTGCACGTTCTTTTATACTAAACTTTGTTGAGATTTTACTGATTGTTTTTAAAACATGTTTAGATAATACTCATAATATTTTATCATTCAATGTCAAGTATCAAGTTCAAATTTTAGACTGAGTGTTCTTTAGTTAATACGCTTTCTAGTTTACACATGTCCCCCTCTAACTAGCATTGGTCCCCAATGCAAAACATCTTTTACGGTTAGAAAGTTCAAAAAGGAAAGAATCTGCTTAATAAATAAAGATTTGTTAGTGATTGAAAAATAAATAATTAACTCCGTTATCTTAGAGACGATCAAAAACTCATTTTTGTTGAGTATGTTTAAAAGGAGTGGAACCCCTTACATAATAACCAGCTGTCCTCAATGTTCGAATTTCGAATAGTCATATCCTTCTATACCTACTTAAATTTAAGTTATGTATGAGCACTAAATATTCTTGTCTATGACATAGTTCGGTCCTTTCTCCTTCTTATGCATTTTTGTCAGCTTAATGTGCAATATTTTTCTATATGGGGGATAGGCTTATCCGCCCCTCTCATAATCCTCATTCGTAGATACCTGATAATTATTCTTAAACATTTAAACAAATTACTAATGCCTAGAATACGATCCACCGAAAATGCATTCAATCATAAATTATATGCAATATAGTTCCAACGTCATTAAATACGTCCTTGTATTAATCGTAATCCATAACTCTTTATCAAGTTCTACAAATTTTTCTATAAAATAACAATCAACGTTAAGTTTCGGTATCTCTATTCACGTACTCAATACTAAAAATAACTTAGAGAAAATTAATTTATTCGAGCTGTCAACATCCTTAACTTTATTTCAAAGGTAATTAATAAATTCAAGATAAATGTAGGTATGTATTTATTACCATCCGTGATTTATGTATATACGTGCATATTTAAAGAAAACTTCTATTACTGGAAAATACCATAAAATAACTTATTGGAAATCATAAATATTTCAAAATAATAGACAATTTTATATCTGATGGATTTTTAAGAAGCATAGACATACTGCACTTTTAATATTTCAGCATGATATTATAGGTTATGTTGTCCATTTTTGGACAAAAACGCCCCCTTCAAATTCTGCGATCTCCCTTTATTGGGGCTCTCCTGAATCTAGTTTGCTGCCACTATATCGTCCATCCAACTGTTAGGTGGTTTCTCTCTATTTCTCTACGACCGCAACATCTTGTATCACCCTCGGTCCTCAGTTGTATGTATGAGGCAATCCAATCTCGGAACAAAAATGCGATCCCGGGCTAACGGGATTAATGTGTAAATCTCGGGAACATATAAAAATATAACACAGAGTTAGTTTATTGAACAATAAAAATTTAATTAACTACACTCATAAACAAAAATATTGGATAAATAGAGACAATTATTTTTTGTTCATCAATATTTCGGAAACGGCTCCGTAGATTCTAACAATTTTGAAGTTATTTTATAGCTTAAAGTTTTAGGTTTATGTGTTAAGATATCCATACGTGTACATTTTCTCTTAAGTGGGACACACTATATATTCACAACGATCTAAGACAACTGGCTCTATCACTAAATAGGTGCATCAAATTAACAGTAATTTATGAAAATTCAAGCAAACGC
The DNA here is from genome assembly GCA_016904865.1 of Pissodes strobi. Lineage (NCBI taxonomy): Eukaryota > Metazoa > Arthropoda > Insecta > Coleoptera > Curculionidae > Pissodes > Pissodes strobi. The sequence goes on along the minus strand of MU187363.1, from coordinate 67,613 downwards.
AGAAGTTCCACAGATAAATTTAAAGCTTTATGACTATTACATGTATAGAGTGGCTCGAATTCCAGTCTATGCATGGGGGTCTCGATAACCGTAAGAGATACAGTCTCGGTCAAATTAGGGCAAAATTGCGCATTTAGGTGCCTAACAATATGCCGTTTAGAACGTTTTAAAATTCGAAGCATATCCGGAGATATTCGGGAAAAACCGAAATATTGAAAATAGTTTAATTTTTTCCTGAGCATATTTAAAAACGGATTTCAAATTAAATTTCACTTTCGCATTGCCACTTTTTTTTTGCTCTATCGAATAGTGGTATCCAGTGTGGAATCCGACGTTTCGTCTTCAAGGAGTCCCAGAGCCCAGGAGTATTCGTTGATTAAATATTTTTATTATTTTACACATTGGGCGTTTGCCGAATGCTGCTTAAGTTTAATCTACTCTTGACTCTAGGATATATTATCCAATAGTCTAACAATATTCAGAATATTCTTCTTCAATGACTGCACATTTTATAATTATTGTCAGAGTCCAACTGGTTAAGGGAACTCATGGATTATCTAATCGGTCCTAAAAGTACTTGCTGAATTCTGTTCAAAGTGAATATATTTTAATAAACTCAATGTTTGCGATTTTTTTTTCGATTTTGTACCATGTAGAGAAAGTACATTTGCAATTAAAATACCTAATACCTAATACCTTAGGCTAAACTATCTACAGATTCTGGAACTAAATTGAGCTAGTCCTACACTGAATGGGATTAAAGGGAAATAAAATACATAGGTATCTACTCTACTTCTCATAATAATACCTACATGGGAGATTATTAAATAACAAGTTAATCCAACCTCTGAAGATAATTGATAAACAAGATATAGGAGCCTAAAACATAAGTAGAAAACGATATACGTACTTTTAGAAGTCTGTTAAAACACTCTATGCTATAATAATTGCTCCCAAGCTTGCTAGAATTTAATCTAAAAAGCTTGTTCTGAATTGATTATTTTGGCATCACGTATTATGGTTATATATATTTGTAGATAGGGTGAAATTTGTTAGATTGTCATAATCGTAAGTTGTAAGTTACACATTTAAAAATAAAGAGAGAATGGAATGAAAGGTCACGAAATTTAGGTTCAATTAGACCCTCTGTGCGTCCTCCCTAGGTCAACCAATCGATGGGCGTTGTTGCCCGCGCAGGCTGTTCTGAGAAAAGCCATGGTTGGCCATCGTTCTCCCAAAATGGATTTCCTTAGTTCCGAAACAGCGTCGCAATTGCACAGCAGATGCTCTTTTGTTTCGTCCTCCTGTTCACAGCCTCTGCATAGAGGTGTCTCGCATAATCTCATTATGTAAAGATGTTTTCTTAACTGGCAGTGTTCAATCAGAATCCCCGCCATGAATCGTAGGTTCTTCCTTGACATACCGAGGTATGTCTTTGTTGCAGACTGATTGGGGTAGCTTAGTAGTTCCCTGGCAAGTCTGCAGTTAGTTGTTTCGTCCCACCTTGCCCTAAAGTCTTCATGGGTGATCTTTTTTATCATATGTATCAACGTCAAGATAGGTAGGTTTGAAGGGCTCCCATAATATTTGAACCGGCTTCCTTTCTACCCAATTTATCCGCTAATTTGTTACCATCACACTGTGCATGCCCTTTAACCCAGCACACAGAAATTCTATTTTTGCGGGCGGCATGGCATCCTCCAGTGAATTGTGGCATTCTAGTACTGACCTGGCTGTAAGTTTATAACTTTTCAGAGCCAGTATTGCTTGTCTACTGTCCGTGTGGATTTTAATAGTCTTGTCGTCAGTATTCCTGCGAATAATCTCTTTTGCTGTTATGAATATAGCAGCAAGTTCAGACTGAACTATGCTTGCGTGTGCTGAATCTTTATAGATCATTTGAGTTCAAATCGCAAGCCTAGGGAGTAAATTCTACAGCCTGCTCCTTCCAGGGTTTTTGAGCCATCCACGAAAATGTTAACCGCACTTTCGGTTAAAGGCTCATTTGGTTTTATTTGAACATCATATAGTTTGGTCAAACTTGGGAGGCATGATGCCTGCGCTAGCCTTCAGTAGTGGCAGTCTTTCGACTGCCCCTTCCCACAGGCGGCGGCGGCGTCTAGTCTCTTCATATTCTACGCCGAGTTGCACACCAACGGCTTTGAGCTTTTGCAATGTAGTCAGAGCCTCCTCCTTTAGATAAAATCTAGGAACGGCAAGCACAACATTACTTCCATGGCTCTGGTTGAGGTTGTTCTCATAGCTCCCATTATGGTTAGGCAGACAGTTCTCTGTACCTGACTAAGCTTAAGCATTGCCGTTTTTTGTTGACTCTTGGGCCACCAAACTACAGCTCCATAGACAATCATGGATCTTATCAGACCATATGACATGTGGAAACTATCAAAGCATAGTAGGCTGTAATGAGGAATGACCAAAGACATGTTTTCTTATGTATTGAGAATGACACATCCACAATACGCGACAAGCATCTGATGACATAGAAGCTATCAATATGGGAAGACCAATTTCAGCGATTTACTTATTGCGTTAAGAAACTAACAGATTTACAGTTTTCCTTTCATTAAGTTTAGCTGAAGGTTATTTTGAACAAACCACTCTTGTGGTTTCTCAAGAGATCCTTGGGAGTAGTTGTCACATTAGAGTGCTCCCTGGGAATTTAACCGACTCATGACTTTTGTGTAAAAATTGTTCGTGGCCCCCCAAAAATTTCCGCTTCAAGTGCCACTACTGCGGCCTTGTCTACGGCTCGCCCCCCCCTGAGAAAAAATCCTGTCTACGCCCATGGAGTGCTCTGTGAGGATCGTGGTGTTATAAGCAAATAATATTAGATTGACGTCAGAGATTGCGTTGATCATGCATATATGAGCATATTTGAGAAATAAAGTTGGGAAAAGAACACCATTTAATATGGGAAGGATTCTGGATTGCTCGCTATTTGAGAATAAATGAACTAAGTTATGACTTAAGACACATAAACAAAGCCGCTTGTTATGTCACAGAAAATAATTGTGTTGATGAAGTGTCGGCATTCGACTATAATAAAAAGTAGATTGGTACACATATTTTGGGTAATCTGTGATTGGTAATGGTAATATCTGAGGATTTGTCTGCTCTAGAGCCATATTAATGTTCGTAAAACAATTGTTTTGTAATATAGATTCGATAATGATATAAGCCTGAAGTTGTTTGAATTGATGTCTCCGCCTTTATGGGATGGAATTATCTTGTCTCATGACTTATTTATTAAAATTGTTATAAGTTAGATTATAATGTTCTTAATTATTTTAATCACTTTCATGAAGATGCCATATTAATCCAGGTTTGTTTTATTTTCTAGGTTTAATGACCGTTATGATCTGATTGAAGATTGAATGTTCTCACTTCTATGAAACTAAAAGGTGGTAGGGCTACCTCTATGGAAAACTAATTTTCCTTGGCTGTTAATAGAGGTAAGATCTTTGTTATTTTGTCAGAAATATTGACGAAGAAATCATTGAGTCAATCAGTATTTAGTTCTAGATTTTATTTAGCCTTATTCGAATTTTGATTAGAGTTTATTATCTTCCAATACGTTTTGACTCTATTACCTTTATCATTGATGTGTTTTTTCAAAATCTTATCTCCTCAGTCTAATTTGATTTTGATTAAAAGTTCTGCATTTTGAATATGGCTTTTAAGAGTATCATTAGAAAGTTCTCGCGAAATTCACTCAGGAGTGATAGTTTACTACGTGCGAGCCTCAGTGCGAGCTGGTCGTTGAACTAAAAATGTTTAGCTATTTTTATAGTTTATAAAATTTATTTTACTGGGAAATATTTTGTTAATGCATGTTCTAAATATTTTAGTAAACAGCAAAAATGTATTATTAAGAACAATATTTTTGTCCTTGGCATTTACTGCTTTATTATCTATTAGGTATGTGTTATATTGAGATGTTATTAGGTAAATATTTGTTGTGTTTGAAGTGATGTATATTTATAAGTAAACATTATGTTTTTGAAGAATTCAACGATTTTCGTTTAATGAATTAGTTTATGTTCAAGTGGCTTTCCTTAGCTTCAGTTTGTAGGAAACACAACCAAGTGTTATTAAAATTAACAGACATTGAAGCAACACATTCGTCATTATTTAGCAATATTAACGCATTTTAATAACCATATGTTAGATAAAATCAAAATAGACCTATTACAAACCTTTTAATTCCGTATATTTTTCGTTTGTCAGAAAAAATAGAATGAAGAAGTTGCCTCTACTAAAAACTGAAGCTAGCAAAGGCCACTTGAAGATTAACTAATTCATTAATACTGGAGGCAAATAAAGGTGAAATTTGGCTTTTAGTGGAATAAATTGGAATAAAGCTAAATTTTTGTGAGATGATAACATATGTCAAAAGTAGTCAGGAAAAAGTTCCCACCCCAACACCGCTTGCTTTCTCCGCCATCTTGAATGAAAGATGGCGGAATGGCGTAATTTATAAATTACTGTATCTCCGAAACTAGTAGACCGATTTGATTTTTTTTTATTTGTTACAAAGGAAACCTTTTTGCTTAATTAATTTATTTCATATAAAGTTTGCTGTTATGTTGATACTTGTTGCAGAAAAAAAAAAGAAAATAAAGTTTTAAAAAAATATTTTTCATTTTTAAATGAACGTAACATATAATTTTTTGGATTTTTAGGTTTTTAAAAGAAATATGGAAAAAATATTTGTCATTTAACTAACTAAAAGGAAAGTGGTCCGGTTTGCTTTTGTAGTTTTTAGGTTACTAAAGAAAAACATAATCTTATACAAATATTCAACGTCGATATTATGCTCATGATACCCATGCGGTGGTGTATGCCTACTTTACAATTTTAAATTTTCTGAAATAAAAAAAAAATATTGACAAAATATATTGTTTAAGATAACTAAACATTAAAAAACATATTTTTAGACAATTTTATAGTTTCTTTTATGCCTATATGTGGTTACGAAAAAAAATACAATAATTTTTACTATATACAAATGTATTATATATTTATAGCAGAATTAAGATAAAGAACAAACATTTAATAAATTTAGAAGCTGTAACCAAATACATAGTACTAGGTAGGTATTAAATATCTAAGTCTAGGCCAGCTAATTCTACATCGGGTGAATTTTTTATGCTTTTATGCAGTTCTTGCACATTCCAGTGCATTTTCGCAAAAAGTTGAAACAGGCACAATTTGAATCGCATATGTTTTTGCATTTGCAAAAGGTCTAGGTGGTTTTGAGTTTGTGACAGGAAAGTATTCATTGTTACTAACAAACCACCCCAAATCTTTAGGATTAAGTTAATGTTCTAACCATATTTGAACCTGAAAGAAGACTATAAATATGCTGCTCACATGCTTCCTTGGTGGGAGGAATTTTTGCACTTAACAGATTCACGCATTTACAGGGTGTGTCATAATATCTTACCTATTTAGGATTGGGTAAAAATAAAATATTTAAAATCTTAAATAATAATCCCGATTTAAGTATAGATATAGAAAAGTTTAGATATTTTTAATAATCCAAATTCTTCAAAAGATAGCCTTTGTCAAGTTGGGGAAATTTTATTTTTACACTTTTATTCGGTCACAGAATGTGAAAATTTAAATGAATTCAGATTTCGTTGTTATAAACAAATCACCTCTAAACAAGAAGGGTTAAGTGCAAATTTTGATCTAGTTGTCTTCCTCCCACTAAGGAAGCATGTGAGCTGCATACTTATAGACTCTTCTTTCAGGTACAAATGTGGTTAGAAAATGAACTTAATCCTAATGATTTAGGTGGTTTGTTAGTAACAATGAATACTTTCCTGTTACAAACTCAAAACCACCTGGACTAAAACATTTAACATGCAGCTCCTTCTGCAAATACAAAAACATATGCGATTCAAATTGTGCTTGTTTCAACTTTTTGCGAAAATGCACTAGAATGTGCAAAAACTGAAAAAGCTGACCTCGATTAGATATTTAATACCTAGTACTATTTATTTTGTTTACAGCATCTAAATGTATATAATTTTTGTTCTTTACCTTAATTCTGCTAAAAATATATACTTAATAAATTTATATATAGTAAAATTATTGTATTTTTTTTCGTAACCACTTATGGCCACAAAAGAAAAGATAAAATTGTCTAAAAAATATTTTTAAAAGTTTAGTTGTCTTAGGAAAAAACTTAAACAATATATTTTGGCAATATTAATTTTTTTTAGTTTATTTCAGAAATTTAAAATTGAAAAGTAGGCGTACCGCATGAGTATCATGTGCTTTATCGGCGTTGAATATTTGTATAAGGTTATGTTTTTCTTTAGTAACTCAAAACCTACAAAAGCAAATCGGACAATTGTTCTTTTATTTAGTTAAATGACTAATATTTTTCCATACTTCCTTAAACAACCTAAACATAATAAAAAACGATATTTAAAAAGTTAGGTACTTTCATTTAAAAATGAAAAATATTTTTTTAAACCTTTATTTTATTTTTTTTTGTAGCAAGTGTCAACATGACAGCAAACTTCATATGGAACAAAATCAAGCAGAATGTTTTTCCTTTGTAACAAACCAAAAAAATTCATATCGGTAGACTAGTTTCGGAGATACAGTAATTTATAAATTACGCCATTCCGACATCTTTAATTCAAGATGGCGGAGGAAGCAAGCGGTGTTGGGGTGGGAACTTTTTCCTGACTACTCTTGACATGTATCATCTCACTTTATTTCAATTTATTCCACTAAAAAAGTTAATTTGCCTGCAGTATAAACAAAAATCATTGATGTTGGAAAAGTACGGTGAGTTAGTGAGGCGCGGTAGCCGGTTGATCTGATTGTGTCGGTATATTTAAAATAAATTTAAGAACAAATAACATCAATAAATGTTTTTATTACTAATAACAATAATTCTAAAAACCTCTAAATATTTGCTCTCCCTACGCTATAACACTGCGCCCAGCACAGGCGCGTATTCATGTTTTTTAAATTGTTCTTAGTATACTCCTAATTTATAATAGTGAAAGAGGTTCTTTTTGATGGAGTGGTGAATGCGATGTACATACATTTTTGCGGTGCTATTTTCGATTAGCTGTACTTATGTTTCTTACCTACAACTCTAAACTGGTCTAACTACACAATTCTAATTCCGGATTAGCTTCCGGTTGCTTTGCCCCCGTTTTCAGAAAACAAGGAAAAACAAAACATTAGAACATTGTTTTCGGACTAATGGTATATGCCTAATTAGAACTGCTTCAAACGCATTTCGAGTTTAGTCGGTAATATTAAGAACCATTTCTACCTAGCTAAAACTAGTATTAACTAGGAAGATTGGGTTTTAAGGTAATTTGGGTTTTGAGGATAACACAAATAGCGTCCGATTCCGGTTAAAAAAAAAACACTTTAAGCTTGGTTTCTCAAATTACCAGGAAAAACTAGATTATTATCTGCAAGTCGTTTGGTCCAGTTGCGGTAGGGGAACACTTATTTCCTTGTGTAGGTTTTCAGAAACATACAATTATAATATCTTCATTTTTGCATGACAGCTTCGGACAGGGAAATCCTCTAGCCTGCTCACATTTTAACACTGTCTTTAAGAAAGTCAAACATGACATTAAACACCTTATATCACATTTTGTACAATGATATAATGCTCATCAAAAAGAACCAAAGAATATTTATTATCAGTAGGTACGGTTAAAATGGAACGCCCTAGATTTGCAAATCGCATACGAAACCTCAAACCTGAGATCTGCGGAAAAATAAGATAAAGAAGGCAAATATTCCACGCGAAGATAGCTTTGCAAGCAATGCTAGGAAACTGGAAATGCTGTATAGAAGAATGTCTGCACCCTGCAGAGTTAGGATACTAACGTTATATATTATATTGCTCTGAGAATTTATCTTTTTGTGGAAAATACTTGTTTTTTCATGCCATCTGATTATGTAGCGATTCAGGCCTCAGGAATAAAAATTTGAATTTGACTTTGATCAAATTGAAAACCTAACAAAGAGCACGAGCTTTTTACTGCTCTGTCATTCTTAACGTTAAAATTGCATTTGCTAATCATTTTAATTTTTTGTGGTTTTTGACAACGAGAGCAGATTTGTTCCTGGAAACGTCAAGCAACATCCTGGAGCCAGGCGGAGAGGCCTTAGTCAGAAATTTTCATTAAAACTGAAGTGAAGCTACAGGTAACAATTCATCTCACAAACATGAATTAAGGTAAATTAGGTACCTACATATTATGCGTGTTTTATGTAATATATAATAAATAAAGCTTCTTATAAATCGGAACTATTTCATATTGACCTATCTCAATTACACAATAATTATAAGATCAATCGACTTACCTGTAAGGAAGATCGATCGGAATTATCCGAGCATCTCCGCCATCCCTCATTACAAACCCACCCAGTCTTTACCTTCTCCCTATCACCCCAAATGCAATGTAATCAAAAATCTCACGAACCAAAATTGTAATGACGCATCAAGGCGATGCATGAGCTCGAGCGGCTAGCCAGGGTCGGCTGAATCACCATGTTTTTAGATAACTTCTTTAAAAATTGTACCGATTGGGAAAAAGTTGTATACTACAAAGTGTAATGAGGGATGGCGGAGATGCGAAGGATAATTATGAACTATATCATCGTCGGCTACAACGGTCAACAAAAAGCATATTTTAATAAAAAAAATTCAAACTTCAACAGTAATGAAAATGTGGAAATAAATTAACACGTTTTGATCTTCAACATAAATATCTCATACTTTTAAAAATCTTAAATTTTGTAGTTATCATTTATATGCAAGTAGGTATACTTTTTTTTTTCGCCTATATATTGCATAACAGACGAACATACGATTTTTACAACTTAAAATTTCGTCTGCTCATAGATTAAAACTATAAATCCATCTAAATCAACAATTATATATTGTTTGGTATTAAAATTGAGCAAAGTGAGTTTTAAACTTATGCTATAAAATCAATATCACTTTGCACGTAAGTTTTGTAATTATATATTTTGTAATTAAAATAACAACTTACTATGTAACTATAACTTAAACGGAGTTTAATATTTTGCTTTGTAATATTGTAGCCTTGATAAAGGAAAAAATAGTTGTAGAAAAAGAGTTTCTATTCAACTCTAAACCGTTGCCCCAAACATTAAATAGTATATTATATACCTAGGTTGAGAAGTAAGCCATTATTTACCGAGCACTTTTATATCCTGAGGCGCGTAGCGCCGAAGTATATAATGTGCGAGGTTAATAATGGCCTTCTCAATCGAGGTATATATAGAATTTTTTTTACTACTAACACTGATATATTACCATATTTGATTCGATTTGATTTTTATATTAGTCATTTTCTACTTATTTTTTAAATAGTTCAAAATATCAGGTAGCCTGGAAGTTCAGTTGTCTAACTGACAGAATGAATTTAATAATCTCCTGACAGCTCCATACATACAAAGTACCTTTCATTTAAATTTTGACAAAATCGCATTATTAATAAGAATACTATGGGGAGTCATGAAAAGTGAGTCATACTGTATATATTTATTTTACTAATAGCACTGATACAATCCTTATCATTATTTGAATTGATTAGATTTTGAAATTAATCATTTCCTACTCATTTTTCAAATAATCCGAATGACAACTAGTTGTCAAACTAACAAGTTGAAAATTAAATGACATTTTCCGTTTCATTATTGACCTAGGTTTTTTTTAATATTATTATTTACCTAGGGTGAGAAATGTTACTTCTCATTTGAGGAATGGAGTAAATAATGGTGATTTATCATGTTAGTAGTAAAAAAAATATTTTACATAACGGGATGTGAGAAGAAAATTGCGTGATTCACTAGTTCCTTCACATTTTAGTCATTCTTACTTTTATCATTCATCATTTTACTATTTCATCTCAGAACATACATTATAGAGACAATATCTGTGTGACCAATGACTAAAAAGTTAGTGCTTATTGTTTTCCTCTTTCTCTCATATTATGTTCCTTTCTCTTGTTTTTATTTTATTTGATTATCGTCTTATCATAATTCGAAATAGTTCTTTTCATAAGTAAGTAAGGGATGGTTTGCAAGAAGTACGGGAAGTGTGGTTTCCGTCATATTTCTGCTACCGGCTATTTTACTTTAATTTAGTATCCTTATACCTATTTATTTACGCTGAATTGATTTTCTTTTTACATAATTTTCTAGTTGGCCACTTTGTTTAACTTTAGTTGTTGTTAAGAACTGAAAATAAATGATGAAACAGATTCTAATTTCTGGACGTTTGCAGATTCTGTTTTTAAACAAAGTGGCCAATTAGAAAACTATGTAAACAGAAAATAAGTTCAGCATAACTAAATAGGTATAAGGATACTAAAACTAAATTAAAGTAAAATGGCCGGTAGCAGAAATATGACGAATACCACACTTCCCGTACTCCTTGCCTAAGCCATCCCTTATTTACTTATGAAAAGAACTATTCAGAATTATGATAAGAAGACAATGAAAGAAAACAAAAAGAAGAGAAGGGAAAATAATATGAGAGAAAGAAGAAAACAATAAGCAGGACTAACTTTTTAGTCATTTGACACACAGATATTGTCTCTATAATGTGTGTTCTGAGACGATATATAATAGTACCTAAAATGATGAATGTGAAAGTAAGAACGACTAAAATGTAAAATGTGAAAGAACTAGTGAATCACACAATTTTCTTCTTACATCCCCTTATGTAAAATATTTTTCATTTTTGAGGTAACGGTTTAGGGTTGAATAGAAACTCATTTTCTACTACTATTCTTTCCTTTATCAAGGCTACAATATTACAAAGCAAAATATTAAATTTCTATAAGTTATAGTTACATAGTAAGTTGTTATTTTAATTACTAAATATCATATAGTTACGAGACTTACGTAAAACAGAGTTTTAAATTGGTGTGAAAATTTACCTCATGTCTAAAAATTTCCGTAAACAGTGTTTTCTGTTCATGGAAACTGATACCTGAAAATTTCCCAGTAAGTGAAAACACCCTGCTGAAAATGTACCTATGATACGATGACGTCAATACCGACAAATTACCTGCAATTAGGCAATTGTCATTTGTGTAAGCTAAAAGTTGTTCTATAAATTCTCTACCGAATACCATTCGTGTTTAAAAATTAACCAGAAAATTATGAGAAAATAGGTGTTGCTTATAGGAAACAGCATTCGTGTAGTTTCCTCCTTGTTTTAAAAAATAGCCCTCCTCCTTCGGAGTATAGGGCTGTTTATATGTACTTTGGTTTCCAAGTAACACCCGTTATCTTAGAATGTTCGACAATTTTTAAGCACTAGTGAAATGAAAACTGAGAAGGTTTCTGATAGTTCCTCTTACTGGCGATATAGCAAGATGCAAGATCCCATTTTCCAAAAAAAATCCTCTGTCAAAAATAGTCGCCAATTGGATATAAGTGGAATCTAAGCTCGGATCTAAGCATAAGAAGAGATGAAATGTTAAGACGATAGATATTCTATACATAAAGAGCATTTAGGTGAAAGATATGTCGCAAAAAATATTCAAAGTATTTGGTATTTCGATTATAACACTAAAAAACCATTCAATATGCTCCGAATCACCGAATCACAGGGTTGGACAGTTTTGAACTTTGAACCGGACTGTATAGGTATCAATGGTGTCATCTGTGATCACATACCAATGTGAAACAAGGTATTATTTACAAAATACCACAACAAAAAGTCGTAATACTTAATGAAACGTAAAATATTGTTCTGTGTGTATTCAACGTGTTATCGTTGACGGTGTTATATTTTTAACTTATATATTTATTTGCACACTAGTTATCGATCGAACGAAGGTTAAAAAATATTACTGGCACAACTATGCATATTGCTTATATATTCATGTATTTTTCCAATTAATTCGAAATTAGCATGTATCTTAAATAAACAAAATCTAAAAATCCATCAAACAATTTGGAAACAAATAAACTCCTTTTTATATTATTATTATGGTTAGCAGAAATCAGTTTTGTAAAGCCTATACTACAAATTTCATTCAACTCAGAATTACGCGAAAATCTGACTTTAGAGCTGGATTCTCATGCATCCGATATCCGACGACACGATGCATGATCCGACGGAGCTCCTATTGGACAGAATGTTTTAGCGCCAACTTCTACGAATATTTTTCAAATCATTGGATGGAGTTAAAATTATTTTAGCCTTTGTCCGATATCGTGTGTTTTTTAACCTCATTTTTAATTTGTTTTGTTTTAGTATTTGTAACATGAAATCTTCAAAGCCAAATAATAGGCTAGGTATTTGTATCCAGGTTGCGTCTGCTAGTATTAACAAATCTATCAAAAAAGACACGAAAAAGTGATTACAAGATTTTGGGTCTGGAATTTCTATAAAAATCGAGCACAACAAAGCGCTTGCCATACTTGATTAAAGGAAATTAAACTATAATGGGTCAATGTAGCATTTGTATTATTTGATTATTTGAGCGAGATTTTCCGAGAGATTTTCCAAAACCTACTTAATATTTTGGGGCCCAGGTTAGCCCAAACCTGTGTGTGAATCCATTTTTGCTGGCAAGAGGTTTGCACATACATTAAGATAATTTCGGTAACTGAGTATGAAACTTTTCGGTATTCTCCCTATGTCCCATTCAAAATTATTATTTCAGATTAGTTGTTTATAATTGAGAAAGCGAAATGTAAAATTTCCTGTAAAATTCGCATACTATCGGATCATCGTATCGTCGGATATCGGATGCATGAGTATTAATCCTTTTAGTCAAATAACGTGTCCAGATGATTATTCGAAAAGAAATTGTACGAAAGGAGAATTTCACGATGGAAAATATATATTCAATATATTTTGTTTGATATTTGATGCAACATCTTCGCTTAGTTGTGTCCTAGTTTTAGTTAGTGTAATGCATTAGTCTCGATTATTTTTTACTTCAAGTGTGGAAAGTACCTACTTTGCAAAAACACCTTCCGGATACGAATTGGTTGGTAATATCGATACTTTTACTTTGATTTACATCTTATGGCAATTACTGTCTACTGTCTTAGGTGATAGAAAATCCTTGATTAGAAAATATTAAATTATAATATTTAATGACGTGTACCTTCTGGTACAAATATTTAGACACGGAAACGGTTACGGCGAGAAAAGAAGAGCGCGAAACTTTGTTGAACTATTTTGGTTAGTTTTGGCAGACTTCAAAATTCAGTTTTAGGAAAAATAAAGAAATTATAGTGTTTTTGAGAAGTGATTTCAAATATTTAATTTTAACATATATTCACTAATTATTTATTTTCTATTCTTCTTCTTCTTCTTCTAGTCCCGCATATGCTTTGCGCACATTGGGGTCACTTGACCAGTTTCCTCATCCCAACAGGATAAGCTTTACGAAACAGTGTTGCTGCATCTGCTATTCCACTCCTGTCTCCGATGTTACGCAACCAAGAGTGCTGCTTTCTACCAGGTCCTCGGCGACCTTCAATTTTTCCTGGGAGTATTAGTTTTGGGATAGAATACCATTCACCACGAAGTATATGGCCCAAATAGGACATTTTTTCTATGTTTCACGATATTCATGAGTTGCCTTTCGGTCCCTGCTCGTCTGAGTACTTCTTCATTGGTAGTGTGTTCGATCCACGATATCTTTAACAGCCTGCGAAGGGTCCACATGTCCAAAGCTTCTATGCCATTTATTGATCTTACTTTAACAGACCACGTTTCAGCGCCGTACAGTAGCACAGGTCGTACGTAACTTTTAACTACTCTAAGTCGCAAATCCAAGGGCAAGTCTATATGCAGCAACATGTTCTTTAGCTTCAAAAATGTTGTTTTGGCCATACCTACTCTGGTTTTGATTTCTTCATATTCTCTATTATTAATCATCAATTACTAAGTTGGAGTTTAGAATTTTCGGCAAAATTTAATACACAATGCAATAACTGCTGGTTAGCGAAACCACAAACAATAGCTATATTGTTTGTGGCAAAACGCGTCGAGTACAAAATTTCCGTTTCGTTTTTGTGGATAGAACTGCCTTGTATTGCAATCATCACTTATGTCATATCTGTATCTATTAAGTTTGTTTTTTTCACAATAAATCCATGTTTTAATAATTTTCGAAAATTTTCCTTTCCATAAATTTTTCCTTCCTTTCCTTTTTGTTCCAACAATTTTCCGGTCGAAGAAATTTTCGCCCGATTGATTTTCCTGTCAAAGAATTGATTGTTCGAAGAATCTTGCGTTCAAAGAATTTCCTATTCAAAAAATATTTCACTCATGCACAAATTTTCCTATAGAGAAGTGGTGTCTGGGCAACGTGGTACTTTAATTTTTCTAACAATAATATCATTTTGACAACACAAAATCTGTTCCATTTAAAACGCCAGAGTCCGTAGCAGTAATTGACAAAAGTCGTCAATATGAATCGCTTTGGTGAAAATCAAGAAAACGAAATCGATGAAAATATAGTGAGAACCGAACCAAAAAACAAAGTACAATCCAAGAACAACATTTGGAGGCAGTTTATGTTATTTTGCGATGAAAAAGAGTACATGTTTGGTCGAGATACTCCAATATCCGAATTTGCATCAATTTTAAAGAGCTGGGCCTACAATATGCGGAAAAGAAACGGCAAATAATATGGTTAAAATTATTATTATTAAATTGCTGATGGAGAAATACTTTAACGACTACTAAGTTTTAAAATAAATCCCTTCGAAAAAATTTTATTGAAATCGGCCCGAGACGAAAGAAATGCCAAAAGAAGAAACTTACAAGGTATCGACGGCCAACGCACAGAATCGGCAGTTTTCTTACCTATAATGGATTGAAAAAACTCATCGAAGCTTGCGACGACTTAACTGCAGAAGGCCTACAAAAAAGTGTTTTTTTTGTTATCTTATGAACTTGCTTGGAGAGGAGGAAAAAGCGCAAGAGCAGAAGCAACATTTTGCAAAGAAGAAACCCACAACTTCGGAGAAAAAACACGTGAATCCAATATCTATCTTTTCAAAAACACCACCAGGGGATGGCTGAAAACTCGCTGATTCAAAATGGTTGATAAAAAACGAAAGTAATCCCAGATTTTGCCCAGTAAGGATGTACACCAACACTCAATTATTTCTGACTTCAAATCCTCATTGGGAAAACTTCCAGAAACTGGTTTAAAAACCCAGTAAACGAGATCTCAACTTGGACTGGACTGTCTGTGCATCAACACAACAAAAAAATCATGAACCATTCACTTAGGGCCACTGATATGGCTGCTAGCCAAGAGCGGAGTTTCGGGGCAAAACTTAATAAAAAATCAGGTTATTCAAATGCAAAATTAATAACAATCTATTTACAAATGGATCAAGATCACCACCAAAAAGTAATCGAACAAATGAGGGAATCCGGAAAAGAACCACCTCAACAGCAGATGCCTCTAGCTCCTGTGGCAAGCAGCACCAGTAAGCGCGTCCTATGGCAACGTCAACGTTGTCGCAAAACCAAAATGTGGTTAACAATTACCAAAATTGCCATTTTTATTATTCAATCAATAATAATAATTAAAATTTGTATAATAATATTTTGTTTGATATTAAGTGTTCGTTTCAATTTTGAAATAAATAATATGGTTATATTCAATTTTTGTAAGTTTATTACATAAATTGCAACAATAAATGATACTTTGTTAAGTTCATTTCTTATTATTTGGTTTTTACTTAATAAAGTTTATGTCTTTGATTCGTGATATATTCTCCCTAAAGGCCGATCGTGTTTTAAAATTAACCAGATAATTTTTAACTCGAGCATGTTTTCTTTACAAATTTCATTCGTCCTTCGAACTCGTGAAATTATAAGAAAACCGAGAAGAAAACACACATTCGTGAAGAATTATCAAGAATTTTTTTAAGTACTCGTGGTATTTATTGCTTCCGAGAATTTCCCGTTCGAAATATTTTCAGTTAGAATTTTTTTTAACAATTTTCCACTCGAACAGATTTTTTAAAAAAAAAAATCTGGACTCTGAATTTTAAACTCAAAATGTAAGCACATCATTTGCCGAAATGCTGACTTCTCTAGACTAACAGAATACGAAATTCTATGTTTAAATTTGGATTTTAACATATTTCCGTTTTTTAAGCTGGGCTTAAACTCAAAATTGAAAAAAATTCTGAATTCAATCCCGGAATTTAATAAAACCGAGAATAAAACTGATAAAATGGCCTCAAATTTTATCAATATGTATTTCCAATTTAAAGGTGGACTTTGATGAAATCCTGACTCGAAAACTAAGGATTTAATAAATTACTACTCGGTATTTGCCTAATAAATCCTAATTTACTCAAAATGTAAAAAAAATCGGGTCAAGTTTCGTTTAGCGGAAATCCGTTAGGAAGAAATTAATTTCATTTTTGGCATTAGAGTACCTCTCTCAACGCAGACCAATCAAAATTTTTCGCCGCAAGTACATCACCTACATTTTCAAAAAAAAAAGTTTAGAAGTGCGGAAATACTTTTAAAAAATCTTGGCTTAGAGTACCTCTCTCCCTAATTTACCAGAGAAAAAAAAAGCGCACTATGCGCTCTTCGCTATCCCAAACTAACCCAAACCAACCACCCAAACCCAACCAAACTAACCCAAACTAATCAAATCAAACCAACACTACCGGCCTAAAGCAAAAAAAATAAAAGGAAAATTATCCAAAGACAGGTTTTAGTTAAATTATGGTATAAACAAAATCGAATGTTCTGGAAAACAAAACATTTCGGCAGATATTTTTTTTCTGCTAGTATGTTTATGTAGAATCGTCCTATAGTACGATATTTTTGTAGCCGATTTCCGCCAAGCTTGAGCAACAAATTCTGAGCATAATCTCGAATTTTCACAAAATTTGTACTACTTTAACCTAAACATTTAACAAAACTCATAATTAAACATAATGACAAAATTTTCATTTTAAACTCCAAATCTACCACATTTTCTTACTGGAATTAAACTAAGAATTTTCAAAATTTTACCGATTGGTACCGATATTCAAGGGAAAAAGCTCGGAAAGAACCATCGGCGAAGAGACCTTATCATTTTATCGGTTAATATGTATTGCCATTAGAAAGAAGGTAATGAAGGACCTACCCGTAATATTAAAAGAATAAAAAAAATCACATAAAATATCTAAAGCTCCAAAATATTATTATTTATTCGGTCATTTTTTAGTTGACATGTCAGGCCGATTTTGTCGTTTTTTCCCCAGAAACACACAAGTTGAGTGTTTTTACGTCATTTTTAGACGTTTTTTACTGACGGAAACCTAATAGCATCGTTGGTCGATGCTAATAGCACGGTATAAATAAGTATATACGGTAGGTTCACTCGAGACAAATTTCCAATTTCGCCGACAGTTTTTACCTTCAATGAGAATCCGGATCAATCTCGTTCGCGGCCAGTTGTGGCTACACTACGAGGGAGAATTTACGGCCAGTGTGCAAACGCCTTGTCTGTACTGTTGGGTCGCGTTGAATTAAATAATTATTAAGATCGTTACTATGGCGAGATATTGTTGTGCGGATAATTATTATATTACAAAAGTGGGTGACGGATTTTCATTTTTTAGATGCCCCAAAGAGCCTATCAGTTAAGATTTATAATAATTTTTTAATAATATGCAGTTTTTCAATTACACGTATAATCGGTTTAACAAATATGTCTTTATTAAAATTTTGTTATTTACCTAAATATGGATAAAGACAATAGTAAGAAAAGAAAACAAGTACGGTAAAAATTAAATGCCCGTCACTACTAGCGTGAGCAAAAATCCGTTTATGTTTTAATAATTAATTAAAATATTAAAAATTAAAATATTAAAGTAAGTTGAAACTAACCCAAAGTAACCGAATTTAGGCGACTAACCAAAAACATTAAAATTGGTTATAAAGTACGGAATCGGTTCAAATTACTAATATAAATTGAAACTAACTGTAATTAACAAAAAGTTGATTGCACAACTAATCAAAACTGGTCAAAGTAACCAAAAGCACTAAGGGCTTAAACCTATCGGAACAGATTAAAAATATTAGTTGGCTACTGACATAATTTTACCAAAAACATTTAAATTGGTTATAATGTATCGGAACCGCTTCAAATGAGTAAAATAAATTGGAGCTAACTGAAAGTAACCGAAAGCTGATTGAATTACTAGCCAAAAGAAACTAAAAGCACCGAAACCGGCTAAAACGTATCGTAATAGATTAAAAATATTGGAGTAAGATAAAATTAACCCAAATTAACTGAATTTTGGCGACTAACCTTAACTAACCAAAAACAGTAAAATTGGTAATAACGTATTGGAACTGGTTCAAATGACTATAATAAATTTAAACTAACTGAAATTAACCGAAAGTTGATTGAACAATAAAGCTAACCAAAAGTAACCAGAAAAGCGAAAACATAAATCAAAATAGATTTAAAATATTAAAGTAAGTTGAAACTCACTTAAATTAGCCGAATTTCGGCGACTAACTAAAATTAACCAAAAACATTAAAATTAATTATACACGTAACGTATTTGAACCGGTGCAAATTCTAAAATATATAAAAACCAACTAAAACTAACAGAAATCTGATTGAATGACAAACCAAAACTAATCAAAAGTAAACAAAAGCACTAAACCGTATCGGAATAGGTTACAAAAATTAAAGTAAGTTAAAACTAACCAAGACGAGCAGACCTTTGACGACTAACCAAAAGTAACGAAAAACACTAAATTTGATTATAACGTATCGGAGTCGGTTCGAATGACTAAAATAAATAGGATCTAACTGAGACTAACCGAAAGTTAATTAAACGGCTAAACAAAACTAACTAAAAGTAAGCAAAAGCGAAAGAACGGTCTAAAACAATTCGGAACAGGTTAGAATTATTATCTACCGCAACGTCATGGCAAGTTATATATTAATAGATTTTCCTATCTACAAGTGGAGGGTAATTTTTTAGGTCCTCATATCAGCACCTTTTTTTATTTTTTTATAATTATGTTAAAAAATATTATAATGTTAAAAAGGCATTTCTTTAAGTTCAGTTAGTTTTAATTCATTTTAGTCACTTGAACCGACTCCAATACGTTACAATCAAATTTAATGTTTTCGGTTAGTTTTGGTTAGTCGCCAAAATTCGGTTAATTTAAGTTAATTTTAACTTACTTTAATATTTGTAATTTGCCCGATACGGTTTAGGCGTTTTTGGTGCTTTTGGTTAGTTGTTCACTCAACTTTCGGTTAGTTTCAGTTAGTTCCAATTTATTTTAGTAATTTGAACCGGATCCAATACGTTATAACAAATTTTAATGTATTTGGTTAGTTTTGGTTAGCTGCAAAAGTTCGGATAATTTGAGTTAGTCTTACTTTAATTTTTTTAATCTGTTCCGATACATTTAGTTCTTTTTGGTGCTTTTGATTACTTTTGGTTAGTTTGGGTTAGTAGTTCATCACGCATATGACATCATGTGTGTCAAATGTAGCACGCAGTTTTTCGCAATTTGATGTCCCATAACAGCAAAACAGAAACATTTTCAATATTAAAAGTACTACGGCAGACGTAGCGCGATGAGAGAAATTCTCACAAATGCAGCCAATCATTTGAGAAATGCACCCGGTTAATTGGCTATGTTAAAGAGGACGCCAAATAAGTCAGCTAGAGTAGTGGAGGACAACTCCGTCCGCAAAGCCATCTCCAAAAACTGACGATTTCGCAGAAAATGTGAGAGAAATACTCGTAGCGCGAGTAATGAAGTGTTTAGACTTGTAAGAAGCTATAAATTTACTTTACTAGCTTAATTTGTCATTTTTATATTTTTTAATTCCCATAATCTTTCTCAGGTACTTTGAACCTTCTGCTTTATACATGTTTTAATAGATGAATCAAGTTACAAACTGTCAAATAAATTATTTTAATAGGTATTACCTTTATTTATAATGTTTTTGAATTTAGTATACGTTACTATTTTGTATAACTTTATTACATAGTTTTATTCATTTGAATCACGTATTAAAAATTACCTTAATCGCCCTTTCAAATATCGTGTATCAAATAATAACCGAGGAAATAATTTTGCATCAGCTAATACTTTTTGAATCTCCCCTCACAGGCTGCTTGCTGCTGCAGGTAGAGTAAAATCTAATTTTTTACCGTGCTGCGGCTTTTGCGTTTGATCCAAAAACATCAAACGATTGTTGCTAAGTGAATCTACTCGATATTATTTGTACTCTGCTAATAGTAATCAACTGTATTGGGCTCGGTATTGGGTGCGGTAGTGGAGCGATAGGGGTGCTGGGTTTGTAATAAATTTCGTCTTTGCAAGTTGAATATTTTCTATTTGTATACACTTTTTTACCTCACTCAGCACCTCTATTCACTCCACTGTGCCGCAAGAAAGTTGATTACTATTAGGTTTCCGCTAATAAAAAAATGACGTAAAAACACTCAACTTATGTGCTTCTGAGGGAAAAACGACAAAATCGGTCTGACACATCAACTAAAAAATTACCATTTATTCTGTGATAAAGCCCTTAAATTAAAAATTGAACATGAACCCGAATACCTGAAACTGTTCTGCGCTACTCCAACGTAAGGCGCACGCTGACAAAAATAAATAAACTTACAAACCAGACCTACATAATATTATATTGTCATTTCATTTATTAAAAAATTAAAAACAGTATAATTAGGCTACATTAGGGATACATATAAGGTCCACTTAATACCTTCATATACTCAATAATTATTTGGTTTAAAATTATCACTCCGTGAAAACTTTCGCGCCATACCAATCGTAATTTGAACATTTCAGCAATTTTTGACAACCAAAACATGCATCGCTTGATATAAATAATAAATAGGTATAATAATGATAATAAAGATAGCCAAATATTAAATAAGTCGGCACCACTGGAACGGCATTTACGGAGTGCATTGTGCATTTGGCATTTACTGGCCACAAGTAGTACAACGACAGTATATTTTTACTTTAAAACAGAAAAAATAATCCGAATCCATTTAAATAAGCACTCACCGAATGTTTCAACTTGTAATCCAAAAGCTGTGTAGAGGCCTTGTCCTCCGACTTCATCTTTCTGGAAAAATATTCGGGTTTTCTGTTAGTACGTTAAAAAAAGCTAGTCACCGGCACATAAAACCGCAAACAAGCATGTAGCGGTTTCCACTGCACTTTTATATTCGTAGCGTCTCTGACACTGACATTGTATCCTCAAATCAACTTGATTTCAATAAGAGGTGTTGCCAAGTTTCACCGAACAATATCCTTGAAAGATACCAAATATGCAATTATTAATATATTTATTTACACATTTGATATTGGGATCATTATATTATAAGTAGTTTACAATTTTTAACGTAATACAAAGGAATTGACGGACTGTTTAACACTTAGACTATAACACTTCTCGTCTCTCGAAGTAGATTGTTTATTTTATTTTAAGTGGCAAAACCCGCCGTATCCATTTAAAAAAAAATGCGCTATTGCGATATAACAATAGTACGCTTTAAATTCTTCGTAACCAAAGCTTCAAACTGCAGCAAATCCCTCTTAAACCTATATAAATTTAGTACAAAAAAATAATACTGCGGCAAAATCCGCCTTATTTATCCTATTATTTTATTACAGAACATGAGTTTATGTTAATATTATCATTTTTACTAAAGAATATGAGATTTTGTTAATTATTATTCTTGCCTATGTATTTTTATTAAAATAACCCAAGCTAACCTGAGTTCGGATGCAAAACCCGCAATATTGCGTCTCACTGCAGCGAAACCCGCTTTATCCAAAATACTTTTTTTTCTGAAAATCTGAGTAATAATTATCATTTCTAGACTGAAAATATGCAAAAAGAAATGGTTTCGGCCAATGGAGGCAAATTTTTTTGAATTGCCCTTGTAACTTTCGCTAAATCAGAGTTTGTATATCGATTTTGTTAAAAAGCCAATATCATTCCCAGTTTGAGCATAATCAGCAGCAGCGTAAAGTCATTGTTTCTGTTAAGGTTGGGGTCGGAGGTTAATGAGTATAATGCTACAAAAGTACCTAGGTACTTAAAAATTACTGATAATTGTGAATCAAACCGTATTCTTGGTAAGTGGTGTGTCAAGAACATGAGTTAGCTTTCATTGTTGTTTAAAAGCTGAAAAACCTTAATAGGGCGATGCATGTCTCGCAACAACGGTTCCTCAACAAAGAACAACAAAGCAAACGAATGAATGATTAACTGGCAAATTAATAGTATTTAGGGGAGATGCGGGCATAATAATTTATTTCATACTGTCCGCTAAATGACAATTTCCCGGACTCATTTGAGGCCTGTAAATCGAACATTGCAGTATCTGATACCGTAATGTGTTATTACAGTATCTGATACCGTAAACCGTAATTTATTTATTTGACAGTGACAAGCAAAAGAAAATCATAATTCGCTATGAATAACCATGGCTATAACATTGTTAAGTTGGAGCGATTGTTAGATTGACAACTAATATTTTAATTTTAATACTTTTTATTCATTTTAAAAATAATTATAAAGACAGTATGAAATAAAATATTATACGATACACGTCCGTTAGGTCTTATTACAGTACTCGTTTACATTCCGTACTCGGCTCCTACGTCGCACACTGGGTAAAAATAGGCATTTTCCGGAAAAAATTATCTTAAGTATCTAAAAATGCTTCATAATTTTGGTTTTGGTTATTTTTCATATTTGTAATAGAAATGGTAATTAAATTTTATCCCAGGGGCGTCGATTTACGGGCCTTACCGGGGGCGGGAGGAATGCAAACCTTTTTAGAAGAAGCGTATAAATGATAATATTTCTCATATACAAGGTGTACACTACACAAACTTCTAGGGCTGATAGATCAGCTAAAAATAAGTTCAGTTTGCTTAATAAACTTATATCGAAAAGTGTCTCCTAAGGGGGCTACAGCCGCCTAAATGGGCTTCCCTGAAGATGGTTTTCCCGCAATATATTTGAAACGGTGTGGAATAAATTAACGAAATTTGGTATACTCTCATAAAATTAAAAGTGAACAGGGTTTTGTATCAAATAATAATAAATAAAAAAATAATAATTCAGGGGCGTAACGTATGGGGGGCTTCAATGTAAATTTTCCCCCAACTTTTCCGTTACTGTGATTTTTTTACTTTTCAGCCCCTAAGTCGAAGATACTATTATTTTTACATATAAAAGGTATTTTTGTCTTGTTATGCAATGACGCACCGTTTTCGAGATAATTCAGCATTAATGATAAATAGTCAGTGTCGATAATTTTTTTGAAGTAGGCGATGTCTGAAAATCAGAAAATCAACTTAACTATGAGATTGTATGTTCCAAGAGGTGAAAAAAATATCATAGAGTTATATACCAAAAAATTCTTTATTTCCAGCATACCGGGTGTTAAAAATATATGACATGCACACCCTGTATGTAGAATCACCGCCAACTAAGCTTTATCCGCAAATATCCGCAGATGGTTTTTGCTTTAATACTTTGGCCAAAGTACATACTAAAAAAATAAATTGATAAGAAGATGTGGGTACATGTGGCTAGTAGTTAAATTACTTAAAATTTATGAAATGTTACAAAAAATACTTTGTGTTTAGATTTTCAAGATTTAAGGTTTGAAATCGTTACATAAAAATTAAATTAATATTTACAAGTCCCTGCTTGTTTAGTAAAAAAGTTGGAACTAAGCAAGTTATTTGATATAGCAAAAGCTGATAGGATAAAATTGTGATAATTTTCTATCTTGTTTAAAAACTTGGTATCAATTTGATTTAAAAAATATATTTCCATGTCATCCGGCATAAAATTTGGGCATACGAGCTAAAACTAACTAAAATAGTTATATAAGAAGAGAAACAGAAAAAGTATTAGTTTATATAATGAAAAAGAAAAATGTACATTTTTTCCTCCCACAACCCATTGTGCGTCGCCTCGTCCGTAAAACAACTCGTACTGTAATAAGTCACCTACCGGACTTATAACGTAAATTACTATTGTATATTTCTATAACAAATCTAGTAGTAGTAAAGTCCCAATTCAAGTATTAAGTTTCAAGAGTCGGCAACACTGCGCTGGCTTTAGTAGGGATTCAATAACCTTCCATCGACTTCCGCTTTGGAGTTGGCGGCGTTCGGACGTGGAAAGGGAGCCTGGTTTTCTAACCTGACTTCGCACGGGTAGTGCACGTGATTCGCGGCAGAAAGCGTTGGGGGCCCCGTTGGTTCGAAAGGGAAGTCGTGGCCGGTTAGGACAGTGTTTAGGGTGGGTCGCTTAATGTAGGGTCGATTCCTACGAGGATTCTTCCAGATTCTTGCACGTGGTTACGTGATCTGAAGGAGATCGGGGCTGAGGGCCCTGCGTAGATGGGAAGTATCTCTGACAGCAACTGGTTATATCTGCATTGTGTGAAGCCCCTTTGCATAAGACTCTAACCGTGCATGTACAAGATTTAAATGTGTGTGAATGTCCAGCCGGTGGTGTTCGAACCTTAAAACAAGCCGTGCATGAATTAGTCTGAGCCTTCAGGAGTATATACTCGACATACTGAGGGTTCAAAAAATAGTATCCCTGTCCACCAAGGTGTAACTAATCTGGGATGGGTCGCCCCAGCTCTTACTAAGCCTGGATAGGGGTCGTTTCTGGGTAAATGCGTAACCGCGAAGCCCATAACTAAAAACCAACCAACCAATAACCTTCCATCCGACGTATAAGCTGTGTTATGTTATTAGTTATTATTGTGTATTATTGTGTTGTTTTGGTTGTCGGGTCTTGATCTCCAATCTCCAATGCTCCAATGTAAGAAACACTTTACAATATTATTTAATTGCCTATTATAGTATTCATGATTACTATAGTTTGGAAACATTGCCTTGATCACACAATCACACACTATAACTCAATCTCAAATTTTGAAAGCTAATTGCAGTTGAAGGATATTTGAAACACTATTTCAGAAAATAAATATATAATGACGGGCAAAACGACATAGCGTAATCGCAGGTAAAATGATTTAAGGGTCGCGCAAACCAGAGCGGAGGCGGGCGCGGTGGCGGTCGCGGTGGCGGTGGCGGTAAAATACTGTGAGTGTAAGTTAATTAAAGACCGCAAACAGAAGCGATCTGGCAAATACACGTACAGTATTTTACCGCCACCGCCACCGCGACCGCCACCGCGCCCGCTACCGCTCTGGTTTGCGCGACGCTTTA
>MU187363.1:21929-41874 GCA_016904865.1 Pissodes strobi | reverse complement strand
TGTACGTGTATTTGCCAGATCGCTTCTGTTTGCGGTCTTTAATTAACCTACACGCACAGTATTTTACCGCCACCGCCACCTCGACCGCCACCGCGCCCGCCACCGCTCTGGTTTGCGCGACGCTTTAGTATGCCATTTTGCCCGCTTGATTTGTTCAGTGTTTTTAGCAGACTATATTTTTTAGATGGTTATTGGTGTAAAAGAAAAACAAATAGAGGATCCTCGAATGTTGCCGGTATGGAAAGAGCTACCTATAGCTACAAACTGTCCGTAGTGGACTGGTTAAAAGCAAGCAAGTCCTTCAATGCACCCACAGCAACGTTAGGTCGCTGAGCTCTTAGGAAAAGCAAATTCGTTGTTAATTTTGAAAAACGATTTGGTTGCTTTCAATCTGCATTAGGGTAAAATGGCGGTCACTTAACGAAATTTGGACTTAAAAGTCAAAATATAAAACATAATATATTTATTCTGATAGAAGAAAAATTAAACATAAAAATTACTCTAAGTTGTGAAATACAAAACGAACTAAAATATTAAAATTATATATATAAAAAAAATAAAATATTTCCGTAAAAACTCTTAAGTTTCAATAAGTAACTTTGACCGCTATTGTAATATTCGGGTGTTACCGGTCATAGCATGGTAAAAAATCACAAATATTCCGGTTGGAGAGTCCTTTGCAGAATACAGAGCGTGCGTGCCCATTGTCCGCATATGACACACATATGACCACATCTCATTATTTTCCCCATATTCACCACAAATCACACGTAAAGTGAAATCTGTCTCATTATTTTCATTATCATTGCAGATTTACCCATCTTCTTGGAAAGTCGCTCGAGTGCAACCTGTTCGAAAAAGGCAAGAAAACCACGTTCTCAAACTATCGCCCAGTTGCCTCGCTTCAATAATCTTCAAAGTCATGGAACATGCAGTCAATCAGCAAGTACCTCGAGCCTCGAGACCAACAGAATAATTAGCGATAACCAATACGGTTTCCGCAAACAGAGATCGACAGGAGATATAGTGGCCTATGTCACTTATATATAGAGTAGGGCCATTGAGAACTACAGAGAATCTCGAGTGATTGCGTTGGATATTTCGAAGGCATTCGACATAGTTTGGCAAGACAGATTGCTCAACAAACTGCCGTCCTTCGTACTGCCAGCGTATCTTAAGAACCGATCTCTGCATGTTGCATTTGATGAACACATCTCAGACACATTCACCATTAATGCGGTCGTGCCTCAGGGCGCAATACTTTCACCAACTCTATTCCTCATCTATATTAATGACTTGCTGACGGAAACCAATTATCCTGTTTAAAATTTGGCAACCGACAGTACTCTTGTCTCTCAATTTAGATCAGAAAAACCTTTACCAACGACTGAGACTTATCACCGCAGACATAAGCAGTGTACAACAATCAGTCAATGATGGAAAAATTTCGAACTTGGGGCGACAGAAATTTGGTCCAGTTCAATGCAGCAAAAACCCAAGCAGCCGCGTTTACCAAGAAAGCCAATACGACGCGGGCCCTAACAAAATTAACTAACCCGGGACAAGCAGCCACGTTTACCAAGAAAGCCAGTACGACGACGGACCCTGACATCATTAGGGACGATCGACCTTGACTCTCGTCAATCGTGTCTCGGTCAACAGCAATATGTCCTGGCATGACCACGTTGCTAACTTCGTTGCTATGCAGCCATCAATGCCTATTTGGAGAATTATGACTGGTCTTTTCTGTCTCAGTCACCCAAGGTTGACAGTATGGTTCAGAGCTTTTACGGTGTGCTCTCTGTAGTATTGGACAGATTTGTACCAAAAAAACATATCCCAATGTTCCTTTCCAAAGTGGTATAGCCCTGAACCTAAAAGACTCATTAAGAGGAAAAATAAATGTCACAAAAAGTATAATGCGACCGGTAGGGCTGAGGACTATAGGGAATACTCCATGCTTAGAAGGCAGACTAAGTACCTGATTGATTTGTCATATCTCACATATGTGACGAACACAGAACATATGATCCCAACTAATGTTAAATACTTTTGGGCCTATGTCAATTCTCTGCGCAAAGATAGTGGTGTTCCGTCGGCAATACAGTTTAGAGGACAGAACTTAACTTGTCCAAAAGCCATTGTTGACTCTTTTGCGGAGCACTTTGGTACTTGCTACAGTGATAGAGTTGACCCTGGCCATGAGATTTTTGTCAACTCGGGTGCTTCCCTCTCCTTACATGTTTTTACTGAGGGAGAGATTGTGGAGAGGATCCTAAACCTAGACAGTAATAAGGGACTGGGGCCTGATGGTATTCCTGTAATCTTTTTGAAGAATTGCTGTCATACACTGGCTGCTGTTTTGTGCAAAATTTTCCGTAGATCGTTTTCTGATGGCCAATTTCCCGCAATGTGAAAAGAGTCTACAATTTTTCCTATATTTAAGTCCGGCAGCAAGAAAGAAATTTCTAATTACCGCGGAATTTCACTCCTCTCAATCATCCCGAAAATATTTTAAGCCATTATATCCGATGAATTGTTTGAGACCTACAGATCGCATATCGTACCGGAGCAGCATGGCTTTTTTAGGGAACGGTCAACAGCGACCAACTTGGCAGTGTTTCAAGACTTTGTAGTGCAGGGCATGGAGTCTGGTGGTCAGGTGGATGTTATTTACACGGACCTGGCCAAGGCTTTTGACAGCGTGTGTCATGGTTTTTTGATCAGGAAGTTAAGAGCCTTGGGTATTGGTGGCTCCTATCTGGGGTGGATTGAATCTTATCTGCGGAATCGTACTCAGCGTGTGAAATTGTGTGGCGAAGCATCTGGGCTGATTTGTGTGAGCTCTGGATTTCCCCAGGGCTCGCATTTAGGTCCAGTGCTATTTCTACTTTTTGTAAACGATGTTATCTCTAGTTTTAGATTATGTATGTGTTTATTGTATGCTGACGATCTAAAAATTTTCTGTGTTATCAGGTCTAGGGATGATGCCCTTGTCTTGCAAAGTGAGCTTGGTGCTTTGGAAAGTTGGTGTCACAAAAATCTTCTTAGACTTAATGTTTCAAAATGTAGAGTTATTAGTTATTATCGAAAGACACATCCTTTAATTTTTAGTTATTCAATTAATAGTATTGTACTGGAACGAGTGGATACGTACAAGGATTTAGGTATTGTTTTTGACACCAAACTGACTTTTATTAAGCATGTTGAGGCTGTAACGGTTAAAGCTTATAGACTATTAGGATTTTTGAGGCGAAATTGTGTGCACATCTTCGACACATAGGCTATAAACTGCCTTTACACTTCTCTAATAAGAAGTTTTTTAGAGTACAATTGTGTAGTATGGAGTCCTCACTACTCCTGTCACATATGCTTTAGAAAATGTTCAGCACAAGTTCGTGAAATACTTACTATACAAGCATAGATTTCCATACAAAGATGTGACAAGGGAAGTTCGTTTGAAACTTGTTGGATTAGAGACATTAAAGAAGCGTAGAGAAAATGCTCTAGCCATTTTTCATATTAAAATCATAAACTCTGAAATTGATTGCCCTTATTTGTTTAGTGAAATTCATTTATTTGTACCGCCAAGACCAACTCGTTTCAGACAACTTCTCTTTGAGAAAACCCATAGGACTAATTATGGACAGCAGAAATTTTTGACTAGACTTGCGCATAATTTTAACCAAAACTTTGGTCACATTGAACTGTTTGGTATTACCGTGAACGCATTTACTAATAGACTATAAATTTAACCTTATATGTTATGCGATCATTTAAACTTTAATTTAATTTTAATTTCTAGATTTAATTGTAATTGTTTTTGGGTTTTGTCAGTGTTTTATGTTGTAAGTTATAATTTGCATGTAATTACCATTTTAATGGTGTTTGTAGAGTTGTGCTGATAAATTAAATTAAATTAAAATCAGCCTCGCAGAAGCTTGGTGCGCTATTTCGCAACAAAACACTGTATATGCTGCATCAGCTGCTTTTGCTTTAAGCGCAAATAAGACCGTGCTTAGAATATTGCTCACGCTCACACATCTGGGGTTCCGCACCTAAGCACACCCTAAAGGTGTTTGATTCCATTCAGAAGAAAGCTAAGCGTCTCGTCGGCGACCCGGAGTTGATCTGGATAGTCTGGAACACCGCAGACATGTGGGCGAGATCTCCTTGTTTTACAGATATTTTCACGGCAGATGTTTCCAGGATTTGGCCCGCATCTTCCCGCCCACCGCAACACCTGTCAGACAGTCGCGACAGTCGGCACCCGTTCGTCGTACAACTGGAAAAACCTACAACGTCGCTTTACAAGGGCTCCTTTGTTTGGCGCAGTGCATCACTGTGAAACTCACTCCCAGGAAATATGTTTCCCTCTAATTACAGCCTACAGCTAGTGAAAAATCGGCCAATCAACATCCTCGCGCGCACACTGCTCGTCGAGTGCCATAGCATCTCCCTTTAGTGTGTGTGCCACTGCCATAAAAAAAGATATCATTTTCAAGTCAGATGATGTTGAATCGATTCTTTTTCTGATTTTCTTTTCAGTTTTGAGTTTCTGTTCGGTACTGACGCGACATCATCTTTGTTCTTTTTTGGTGCTGGCGCTGCTGGTTCTCTCAGGCGAATTTAGTAGTTTTCTCTTGGCTTCGTCAATACCTTTTGTTTTATTTATGCCACCCCTGGTCTTCTCCAGTTTTTCTTCCTTCCTTTTCTTCCAATGAGTCTCTCAATTATGTAGAAGTTAGAATACTCGTGTGCTTTTTAGATCTCCTGTTCGGCTTTGTCACTTTGGTGTTTTTCTTTGATTTTGGAAGGTCTTCAACCCTGCAATACAGAGAAGGTGTTGATTTTGAAGTCGAAGGAATTGCCTCAGGAATTGCAGCACTTTTATTTTCCGAAAAGCAACGTTGTTGGAACTTCCTACAATTCTTAGATTTCGGAATTCATGCTGACGAAATATCTTCGTTAACCTTAGTCTGAACTCCATCGTCAAAGACTGCTAATTCTTCTGGGTCATTTCAAGCATTAGACGCGAAAAATCTTCATCTTTGAAGACAGAAGGGTCAATTGGGTAGATTCCTGTTGCACTGAAGCCTGCTTTCCTTTACTCACTGATGCAGCAAAAGCAGAAGCTTTTCGAAACAGTGAGACTTCATATGGAGATATTTTTCTTCTACATAGGATTAAAGCTGGCACTTATTCCTATAATATGATTTGAGTGGTCCATAGAATGCAACGTCTAAGAGCTGAGTCCTATATGCGAAGTGTGGAGTGGAATGGGCAACATGATAATAGTATGAGCTCTGCAAAAATCATAGGCTGCCAGGGAGACATGACTGCAATGATTGTCTAATACCAATAACACTTTTTCGTTTTCTGATAGTTTTGCGTAGACCACAAAGTACTGAAGCCATTTGTAGAATAATCGAATAGTCCCTCTGTTATCCAACCATTCGTGGAACATTTATATTTTGCTGCAATATGACCATCTTTCTCCAATAGAACTGATTGTCGTTGATGAGGCAAATTAAACATTGGAGCTGTAAAACCCTCAGCGGCACTCATTGCACAAACAACTGTGTGATAGTCTAATGCTGCGACCCCTTTCCCAGCTTGTCCACGAGACATCACTTTTCTGACCTTCTGCCGCCAGAACTTTCCTTGGTTCCTGCACTGCGGAAATTCCAGTTTCGTCAACATTATAGATGTTTCTAGGTGAAAAGTTGTGTTTTTCCATAACCTGTTGTGAGAGTTCGAAGAAACGATCGACTTCCTGTTTAAACTGGTTGCTGCTGCTTTGCGTACTGCAATTTGATTTTTCTTCTTAAACCCTATAAGCCAGTCACGACCTGCTATTTTTATTTCGGTGTTAAAATTATGTTTTAAGACATTTTGTCAGCAAAATGAAATTCCATGCGTCCGACTTCTTTATCTGTACAGGATGGCTCGAATTCGAGTCTATGTATGGAGATCTCGAAAACCGTAAGAGATACAATGACAGTGAAGTGCCTAACAATATGTCGTTTAGAAAATTTTAAGATTCCGAGTATTTCTCGAGATATATGGAAAAAAACGAAATTTGCAAAAATCGTTTAGTTTTTTCCTTGAGCCTAAGTATTTAAAAACGGATTTCAAATTGAATTGCACCTTTGCATTACCACTTTTTCCGCTCTAACTAATGGTGATATCCAGCATGGAATCCGACGTTTCGTCTTCAAGGGGTTATCATTAACTTTCTTTTATTAAATACGAACTTTAACTTTTTTATCGTTTTTCAGATGGTATTGGCGTTATTAATATGAATAAGTACTTTTTTTATTCCTTTTTTTTATTCTTTTTTTTTATTATTTATTTTGCTTTGGCGTAATTTTGAATAGTTTAGGTTAATTAAATTTAATTAAAGTTCGTATTAAAAAAAATGTGACATCTTGAAGACGAAACGTCGGATTCCAAATACCCTCATCACCCTATTTTATTTTTTAATACGAACTTTAATTAAATTTAATTAACTTAAACTATTCAAAGTCACGCCAAAGCAAAATAAATAATTTAAGAAAAAGAATAAAAAAAATAAAATTAAAAATACTCTAATTTATTAATAACGCCAATATCATCTGAAAAACGATAAAAAAATTTAAGTTCGTTTTTAAGAAACGAAAGTGGATGATAACCCCTTGAAGGCGAAACTTCGGATTTCAAACTGGATACCACTGTTGGATAGAGCGGAAAAAAATGTCAATGTAAAAGTGCAATTTAATTTGAAATTCGTTTTTAAATAAACCAAGGAAAAAAATAAAACGATTTTCGGAATTTTAAAACTTTCTAAACGGCATATTGTTACGCACCTAAATGCGCAATTTTGCGTTAATTAGACCGACACTGTATCTCTTACGGTTTTCGAGATCCCCATACATAGACTCGAATTCGAGCCACCCTTGAAATCTGCAAGAACCAGAAACAAACACAGAAAAACAACCACCCATTCCAATACTGGAACCTACAAAGCAACTTTTACAGTATCTTTAAGGTCAAGCACCCACGTGCTCTTCAAAAAAAGTCGATACTCAAAATATCTTACAAGAATTATCCCCAGTTTCCCAGAGCAATATAAGAAAAACTCTTAACCGAAAGTCAGCAACTTTAAAGCATTCGCAAAAAAGAAATGGAGAAGAAACAAGAACAAGAAAGAAGGAACAAAATAAACTTTGTTAAACGGAAGCTTGTAGACAATGACTCAAAAAAAGTAATAATAATAAAAAACAGGAGCAGTTACGAAAAGTAAAAGACCTGTTGCAAGCACTAGGTTGATGGCAGATGACTGTCCATGTCTATACTGTAACGATTTGTACACCAGATTAAAATCCAAAAAAGCTCGGCTACAATGTCAACTTTTCAAAAAAGGGACAAACGCAGAATGTGCCGGTGTCTACCAAAAAGTAAAAATGTTTATTTGTGATCTATGCAAGGATTAATATTTCACTATATGTTTCACTGTATTTATTTTATATGCTGGTTTAATATGTTTTTGGATTCCATATCTTTCTATGCCTTTTTGCCCACCTGGACGGGAAAAATGATTTTACGTTGCAAAGTACTTTTAACCTGTTCTCAATAAGTACGTCATTATGCCCGCATCTCCCCTACTACTAATGGTATCTACCTTAGACTATATAGCAGAGGTCTAAGGTATCTACACTGTTGCCTCAAGTATAGAAGTTTGATTGCTATTTAATGAACCAAATAATTAGTAATTAAAATATTTAAATACAATAAAACCACTTTTGCGTATTAAAAGCAGAGCTTACTATATAAGGCTGTGTTAAATGCGCAAAGTACGTTATTGTCGATTTAGGGAGAAAATAAACGGGCTCGACCCGTTAGC
Organism: Pissodes strobi; assembly: GCA_016904865.1. NCBI lineage: Eukaryota > Metazoa > Arthropoda > Insecta > Coleoptera > Curculionidae > Pissodes > Pissodes strobi. The sequence goes on along the minus strand of MU187363.1, from coordinate 33,989 downwards.
GGAGTGCGATAATATCTCGAGATCAACAATAACAATAGTAATATGTAATAAATCATAAAAAATTACTAGTATATTATTCAGCGAGGATGTAATGATGGCTATTCTTCCGAATGAGTAATAGTCATTACATGCGAGTAGAGGGTTGCAATAAAAATCTACAAACTAAACTTAAGATGAATATGTTTTTTGCAAATTTTGAAAATAACATAAGTGATGTGTGTAGGTTTATTGAAACTTGTGTGTAAACTTGATAAGTTTTCTTTAAGTAAAATATATTATCATTGCCACACTAACAGTAACAAAACAATATCGAATAATTTTATAAATTAACTGTCATATTATTTACCATCATACCATTTCGTACTTTTAGCGAGATTTCTGGGGCAGAAGTTTATTAATAGTCCAAGAGGCAGGGGTCTTTTTGACCTTATTATATGATAGAGATCATGGGCGTAGACAGGATTTTTTCTCAGGGGGGGGGGGGCGAAGCGTAGATAAGGCTGCAGTGATACCCAGAGGAAGAAGCTAAGCCGCTAAGGCGGAAAATTTTGGGAGTGCCACGCCCAGTTTTTACCCAAAAGTCGTTAAAATCGTTAAAAAAACAAGGATTCGGCATCCTCTTGAATGGCATGGCTTGAATGGTATCTTGAAAAATGAGTCGGTTAAATTCCCATCAGGGGGGCCACGGCCCCCCTGCCCCCCCACCCCCCTGTCTACGCCCATGATAGAGATTGATTCAAAGTACTCCAATACACATAGTACGTAGTACGATCCCATATGACCGCTCAACATGTCGTCAGCTGAGCACCCGCCCTGGATGCTGTTGCGGGAATATGTGAAACTTGCTAAAGTAAATGGTTCTTAATATTATTTGATAGACGTTGATTTTTTTCTAATAAATTATATATGTCAAATAGTTAAAAAAAATAGTCAGTTGCGTCATGGAGGCAACGTTGTACGTCAACTGGTCATGGTCATGAGAACTAGTATCATAATTGAGAAAAAAATAAAGCGATTGGAATCATTTTACATAACTTATGATTGGTGGAGAAATATGTAAATAATAGTCAGCCATGCGTATCGTGCGATAAAGACCATCAGCGGGAGCAATAAAGCTCATGCATCTAAACTACGACGCACGGTATTTTTAGTGATCCAATTGACGACCTTTACCTCAGCATACATTCACCTGATTAGAATTTTCCAGTTTTAATTTACTAAGGCTATAATATGGCTAAATTTCAACTCAATATTAAACAATTTACCAAGGATACAGGTAGGTAAAGTTCGCATATCATTAAAGCATAAAATTCAGATTTTTTTTATTCATTCGTTTTTTAAAAATTTGTTCATCACCGTTTTCATTTTAGTCATTGAATCATGTATTTCGATGTCATCTTGGATTTCTTCCTCCTCTATTTCGTCATCTGTAAAGAAATAATCAATTGTCAAAATCATGTTGTTGAACATGTTTACGTGAAAACGTAGACAAAAATAAGTTTTTCATATTATCTTCAGGGAATTCGTCAATAATACTTGTGATGCTTTTAATAGACGGTGGCAATCGATCTCCCTCAAATCATTAAACAACAAATGAGCGAGTCTGCTAGTACTCGAGACACTGATGTGTTAGTAAACATATCCTATATCGACATCATCACTTGACTCTACGTAGCAGTTTACACAAATTTTCCATACTCCGGCAATCATCGGCACGTACGTTATTATTGTTGTAATATGTTTGGAATGGTGGGCAGTGGAATATATTTGTGAAAATACATGCAAGCTGGCTGTATATCCACTATAAATCGGCTCTTAACCAAATTTTTTTTATCATTAAACTAATATTTCACTTTAGGCATGGCCCTCCGCTCGCTTCGGGGGCTTATCAAACAGGAACTAACCAAAACTAACCCAAGGCATGCCCAAAATTAAGAAAAAAAATAAGAAACTAGTACGAAAATCGGATCTTATATCTTTTCTAACAACGATCCGTTTTCTAAGGACGATTCATCATTGACAGGTAGTATTTCTACTTAAATCCCATCGGGAAGCAACAGTAAGATATTCAATTCATTTCGCTAGTTTTCTAAAGCGCTACTTAAGTCGCTGTAATCACGCGGAAGCGTATGGAAAATTTGTGTAAACTGCTACGTATAGAGGCAAACGACATCATCGACATGAAAATCTAATGCCATCTTAGGCCGCGTGACGTCTGAATATAGGCAACCACTTATTTGGAATTGGTTGCCTATATTCTGGCGTTAGAAAGAACACGTATTACACTAACAGTTACAGACAGCCTGCAAAACATATTCCCGTCACAGATACCGCCTGACGTGCGTTGTTTAATGTTTATATTTGTAACGTTTGCATTAGAATGTCTAATATTACGTTTCACGCATAGCCCTCCGCTCGCTACAGGGGCACAACGAACAAACACTAACCAAAACTAACCTAAGGCATGCCCAAAATCAAGAAAAAACCGTTTTACAAATATAACCTCAAGAAAATAAAAAAAACATCATCGGTAATCGAATCCGGGCCGCCGAACCAGAGGTCTTGCATCTTAACTACTGAACCACCAGAGCACTTCTAAGCAGTTCATTGCATCGTAAAGAAATAGGTAAAATAGGAACGCAATCTAACGAAAACATCCGATGTCTTCCGACAAGTCGGGAATGATTTTGCGAGCTGTCTTTATCCGCTAGTCGCTTAACGCCATGTCCTAGGTGAGCGATTTACAGTCGACGCGAACGCGAAGCGCTGGCGATGCCGTACGAAAAGTTAATATAGTCGCACGGCATCGCCACTGATTCGCGTTCGCGTTCGCGTTCGCTACAAATCGCTCACGTAGGACCGGGCGTTACAAGGAAGCGCTAAAGTAGACTGCGCATGGTTATGATCACATCTGGGTTTCACACTTCTGTCCATTTTCCCGAGATTTACCCTCATACCGCCGCGTAAGATGTTTACACATCAAAAATATTTATCATCTCTTTCTTCCCAACCGTATTCAGAAGGCGACAACTGCTTTCATGAAAGTTGCTGGACGAGCAGCATTGATGTCATCTAATTTTTTAAATACCGTAAAACGGGGTGAACTTGACCGATTTCAAACTTTGGTAGGAGTTATCTTTGTGAAAAAAAATAAAAAAGGGCACTGATGTGAGCTATATTATGGGTCTTGAAGTATATTATTGATACTTACACTAATTATCCGTAGTTTTTTAACTTATGTGGTATAAAATTTAAAAAAATCTATGTGGTCAACTTCGCCCCGCACAGGGGTGAACTTGACCGACTATTTAGTTTGCATGATAAATCGCTCGCATTACGACGAGAGGCGAAGTTGACCACCGCAGTAGTCGTGAGAATGTACTGTTAACTATGTTTATTTATTTATTTATTTTTTCAACTAATACAAACTACTATAACAAGGGAATAATAGAAAAAATTAACACAACTCTTGAACTTTTGATAATAATAACACAAAAACTTCATTGGAGACTGTAAATATAAAATAAAAATGCATGTCTATATTATACTGACTGGAGACAAGTCATTTTCGAAAGAAAGTTCGCCCTTTTTGCCTATCTGAGGTGAATCTAAAACCTTTTTAATATCCGATATAGGCACTTCGTCAAAGTCTTCTTTTTCGGGCCACACAAATATGCATGAATATTAGTGGATATGACTTCTCCCACTGAGTCCCACATAATGTTTGACAGTCTTCTTAGTTAAATATTCAACAACGACTCACTATCCTATTTTTATATTTTGTCCAGTTTGTTCGATAGCACTAGACTCGTCTGGTATAATGACCTCGTCGTTAGACATTCTGCCAACTAACTGAGACAACGGCAGATCTTCAGAGTCTGAACTTTACTGTTCATAAAATCTTCGCAATCAGAACTCTGGTCAACTTCGCCAACCCGGTCAACTACACCCCAAATTTAAGAAAATATTGTATAGTTTTGAACATGTTGTTCTTATTGAAAAATATCTTTATTTTTTATTTTTTTTCTTTACACATATGTTATCGAGAGAGGATAACTTGGGAAATATCATAGAAATAATATGTGGGAACTAGATAGCTGTCACTTAATAGATGAAAGTTTGACTACCTTTATTTAGTGGCTTAATACAGTGGAATAAGGACTGTATAGTTGTTAACATTATTTATATCCGAAAAAAAGGAATCCGACAGTATTTCATAAGTTTATTAGTATATCGATATTATAGTATTTCATAAGTTTATTAGTATATCGATAGGAAAAAATGAAGAAAAATTACTTTAAAAAATTATGGTTGAATTTACAACAAAAAATTAGGTTTTTTGTAATTCTGGTCAAGTTCACCCCGCCGGTCAACTTCCCCCCATTTTACGGTACATGCAATTTACAAACATAAGCTTCCAATGTAGCAAAAAGTTGATTCAAGTTGCAATTGGATAAATGTGAAATCACTCAAGGCTTGGATATACGTTTGCGAATTTTATAATATCTTAAACGTAGAATATGCTCTGTAAAATTATTACAACCCGTGACAGCATGAAACCTGGCATCGAAAAACATAAATCTGGACCCAATGTTTCATATAGCTTGTTGATATTGATGATTTCCAATACCTACATACAGTTTTTATTTTCAATCGTTTTGAATGAAATGTATATTTCTCAGCATGATATAAAAAAAAATGTGTCCGAGCATCTTATTGTAACATGGGCATCAAAATCCAACTTGCATACCTGAAACACAATTTTTGTGTCGGTTTGATCTTGACCAGAACATGATAAGTGTGGTTTTACTGTTATATTAGTAGTTTGCCTTTGTGTACTTCTATTTATAGATAACAGTGTAGATAATTAATATCTAGCTAATAATAATAATTAAACAACTTACGTTGTTTTATTTTCACAGAATACCACCCTGTAATCATTTTTCAAATCTTCAACAACTTTCCTGCACAGTGATCAGTATTTAAAAAAAAAACCTGGTAAAATTTGTTAGAAAAAGATTTTAGGAATTTTGTTAAACCGCCAATTTATCGCTAAAATATCATATAATATCCGCTAAAATAGTTTTGAACATGCTAGGCAAGGATTATTCCGCTAAATCTAGTGGGAAATCTGCTAAGTTTGCAACACTGTTAGGGATTTAGGGAACAAAGACGCACTAGAAGTAGTAGCTGTCCGATCGAGATTCTAGGAAAAGGAACTGCTATAAAATGCATTCTATAGTTTCAGCACCAATATATAGTATATTTATATATACTCTTTTGTGTTATATTATGTAGCATGTTGGGGTTTGGGGTAAAGGTCGTCAGTCGTACCACCAAAATACCGTGCGGCGCCGTTTTGATGCATGAGCGTAATTATTATGCTTTATTGCTGTAGCTGACGCTTTGTCGCACGATACTCATGGCTGACTATTATTTACATATTTCTACATGAGTCATACACCATGTAAAAAAATCCATTTGCTTTAAATTTTTTAATTCTGAATTCTGATAAAATATCTCATGCGTACCAGCTGACATACAGCGCTGCCTTCATGACGCAGCTGATTGATTTTTTAAAAACTATCTGACATAATATAATTTATTGGAAAATATTCAAGGCCAATCAAATAATTTTAAATAGCATTTTTTTCCACAATTTTCACATTTTCCCACAACGGCATCCAGGTCCAGGACGGGTGCTCCAGCTGTCAATCGGTTCAGTGGTTCTCTGTAATGCATCGAACTATGTGTGTTGGATTCAATCTCTATCACATAATAAGGTTAAAAAAAATCTGCCCTTAGGCTATGATGTTATTTTAGGAACGTCCAGAATCTCTGACAGCGCACCAGAAAGCTTGTCATCACTACTTGATATAACTTTTTTTTCACCACAAACTTTCTTGAAAATTATAAAAATATATACAAATTTATCGTTTCGATCGTATATTATGTGACAGGTTGAATTTAAATCGTCCTTTGCCTATGATTAGAATATTACGTAGCAATGGATAGTTCTGCGATTGATCGCAGCCCGTGGATAATGGATTATTATTCAATTCGTGTGAATAATGGACAATGTTACTTAAGCTCAAACTAAGCTGTAATAAGCAAATTTATTAGCAGTCCTAGATAAATCTTTTTTCCGGTTGCCTCCCATAATATGACGTGCCAGAAATGTTTATCGATTGTCATACGTCAATTTTGGGTTGTTAAAACAGAGCGTAATTGATGACGTTTCTGATTTTTACAATGATTATGGCAGGCTGGTCTTTATCGAGTGGTATACGTTATAACTGCTGGATTGTTATGTTTAACCACGCACAGGACTATTTAAAAAAAATTAGGTACCTATCTTCCTATTTTTTTAATGTCCGTCTGATTTTTTTCAAAAATATTTTTCATCTATGGATAACATATTCCATGGACCTGAAAAGTGCATCCCACTTCTCTCCTAACTAGCCTTGTTACAAGGACTAACCCAACTAACATGAGCTAATAGCACGGCTTATATGTATAAGCTGTGCTAATAGTCATTTGGTATTTTATTCGAATAGTCGAATAACTCGAATAATTTGAATATCTCTTGTTAACTAAGAAAAAAATCGAATTTAGATTTATAATAGTAAAATTTTCGAATATTTGAATTATTCGAAATTTCAAGCCCTAAATTATATTTTAAAACAAAGCACCTGTTATTATGTACAGGGTGGCTCGAATTCGTGTCTATGTATGGGGGAACTCGAAAACCGTAAGAGATACAGTGCCGGTCAAATAAAGGCAAAATTGCGCATTTAGGTGCCTAACAATATGCTGTTTAGAAAGTTTTAAAATTCCGAGTATTTCCGGAGATATCCGGAAAAAACCGAAATTTTGATAATTTGTTTTATTTTTTTCCTGGGCTTATTTAAAAACGGATTTCAAATTGAATTGCACTTTTGCATTGCCACTTTTTCCGCTCTATCTAATGATGGCATCCAGTTTGAAATCCGACGTTTCGTCTTCAAGGGATCATCATCAACTTTCATTTTTTAAATACGAACTTTAATTTTTTTATCGTTTTTCAGATGGTATTGGCGTTATTAATATGACTATGTGTTTTTATTTTTTTTAATTTTTTATGTAATTTTTATTATTATTTTTTTAATTATATATTTTGCTTTAGCGTAATTTTATTCCTTTAACGGGCAAAATTATTCTGAATATATTTTATATAAAAAACACAAATTAAGCAGTCTCCTGAAGATACTGAACGACAATATGCGGCTAACATTCGACATTTATTCTTTTTTCACCCCCATATTGCCCGGTAGACCATGTTACCAGAGACCTTTATAGACCAAATATATTACTAATGATCCCTGGTACAAACGGGGTACGACATTATAAAAACAAATATTCATATTGCGGTAAAATCAGAATATTATAAAATGATATACTCGATGCATTTCTAACTGATTTATTTATAATAAACTGAACAAAACATATTTTTGGCAAATAAACACAAACTACAAAACAAAATAACACAAATAACTGAGTGATCTAACTTCTAATGACTAGCTGATAAAACTAGTCAACAAAACTAAACAAAACATGTAATTATTTGATAAAAAAAAACAATGTATGTATAGTCAACAAAACTAGTCACTGTGGTAAAGACCAAAACATTCGACGCATAAAGCGACTAGGCACTCATTGCACATATAAGAACTTCTTTTTTGAATACCGAATTTACTGCATTGTTGGCATCTTCTTTTTGTGGTTTTCACTGGAAAATGTGAAGCATTTCGAAAATTATTTCTTATTGGTAATGGACCGGATCTTTTCCTAGCTGTAAAATTTCCGATAAGTTGATCAGCAAGAAAGCTTCTAAACTTTAGGTGACTCATTGGTTTTTTCTTGGATTGTTTTTTTAAGAGTTTCTTTGTAAATTATATATGAATTTACAATGCTAGAATCGATAAAATAATACAGGAGTTTCATCCACCACCTCCTACTTTTCCAACTTACGCAGTATGACTCAAGCCTTTGGTCAAAGTGATCGACGCCTCCCAAGAATTTGTTGTAATCAACAATGGATTTAGGGCATGTAACAGTCTCTCTATCACCAGTTCTCTTTGTGCGAAGCACTTGTCCAGTATCTGCGGCATGGTGCATATTGCTACAAACTGTTACAGACTTAGTTCCTCGGTCCTTCCACTTGACAACAGAAATCTCTTCACAAATTGCAAAATCCGACTGACCCATTGCAATATTTTTATCTTTTCCTTTTGGAAAATGCTTTCTTGTTTGGCGAATAGTTCCACATCCAAATAATGATCTGTCTGCTAATTTTTTCATAAGTGGAATTGCTGTGAAAAAATTATCAAAAAAGGCACAAAAACCTTTGTTTTTCAAAGTTACAAGCAATTTCAAAATAACTCGTTCTCCTAGAGTGTCTGTCCCAGCCTGCTCTTTCCCTTGATATATGTCAAAGGCGTATAAGTAGCCTGTCTTCGAACAAGCCAATGCCCACACCTTGAAGCCTCTTTTCACAGGCTTCATGGGCATGTACTCTTTAAGGCTTGTACGGCCTTTGAAACCTACCATGCTCTCATCTATAGCCACGTTTCTACTTGGAGTGAAAGATTCAGAATATACCTTCGTGAAATGCGAGATCAATGGACGAGTTTTGTACAGTTTGTCAAAGTTAGGCGTCCCACGAGCTGGCATATTCTGGTTATTATTTAGATGCAAGCATCGGAGCACTTTTAAAAATCTTTTTATGGGAAAAACTTCTGTTATCCTCTCTTTGTAAAAATTTCGATTACGTGACCAATATAGCCTCAGTGAAGGCAGATGGTCGAATCCCATTATGATAAGTACTCCTAAAAAAGCTTTCAATTCATCCACGGTAAGATTTAAATTTATTTTCATTTGTTCAACATATTGGTGTGATTGTTGAACAAAGTATTCCAAAAAATTTTGAGTAAACATGATTTCAAAAAAATCTATTGGCCTTTCAGATTCGACCTGAAAATAAAATGGTCTTATTACTTATTCGGATAAAGTGAACAATACATTACTATACTGTACTTTGGGGCCTGTTTCCTCCGAGAAATTAAAATGTATGTATCTTGTAGGGGGTACCGGAGTTTTTGACCAGACGGAAACCTCCTCAATATCTTCTTCTACTTCACCTAGGTCGTCGTCACTGTCAAAAGATAATAGTGTATTTTGTAAAGGTGTTGGAGAATCTGGCCTATAGGTTTTGTCGGCAACTGAATCGTCGGAATCGTAACCTGAGAAATCAACAGGAGGATCAAGTTTAGCCCTCTTTCTTGTTGGTCTTAGCGCAAAGTTTTGGATTTCTGACGACAGACTTTAGAGCGAAAACTTGAAGAAGGCGTGTTTGATCCGCTTGAAGATGGCATGCTAGATGACTCCTGACAATCATATTGATCATCTGCATCCGAATCACCACCAATGTCTGAATTTTCGGGTTGCTCCTCGGTTATTTCCGCCAGCTGCAGTAACTCCTCTTCAGTCAATGGCCTCATCCAATACCTTTCGTTCTTCGGTGCATCCATTTTTCTATAATAATCATATGGCACATGATTACCAAATAATTTCGGAATGACCCAATACCCACCCTAAAAATCTGATATTAGTAGAAGAAACAAGGAACACCCTGTATAATATTTTATAATATTTGTATATAAGTATATTATATAGTATAAGTATAAAATATGCATTAGTAGAAAGGCCTCACAAATGCCTTTGTATCCACCATAATGACAATATAATGTGTTTATTCTCGTTATTAAATCGCATTTTTGAACAAAATGATGAAAATTTTCCTAGCGCAAAGAAATATTATACAAATTTTAACAGTTATCTTATTTAGAGGCATATATAAAACATCTATCACTATATGTATAGTGAAAGAAGCATATAACTTATTGAAAAAATAAAATAAAATATGTAACAAAATCACAAAAATTCTTTATGCTTGCAAATAAATGATGGTTTATCTCCTAAAATTATGAATTGGGCATTCGAAACCAGACTTATGTTACGCAGTAAACACCTCTAGATAATACTTACCAATTTAAATTAACGAAAAGCACTTTTTCTCATAAATAAGTACATACAAGAATATATCTAAAAACATAAAACACCTTAATATTTTTTGGCGTTGAAATTCTTTGGTATATACGTTGTACCACAGTGTATAGTGTACGTCTGCACTCTTGCAAGTCTTACAACCATATACATAGTGGTATTTGAAGCAAAGACAGAGAGAGAGGCATATTAAGACCGCATAAGTTTATCCTTCCGTGTTAGCAAATCCCTTTTGCGCATACTCGAAATTCTCTATTTTCATTGGTTTGCTGTCGAAAGTGCCGATGTCAGTCGGAACAGTGTTGCCATTCGTAGCGACTTGTCGCGAAAATAGCGACTTTTTGATGACTGTGAGACATAGCGGCGATTTACAAAAACAAGCCTATTTGTAGCGACTTTTTCGAATTTTGAATTAGGTTAGGAAGTTTTGTTAATCACTGTTTTGCGATTTGGAATTATCGTAACGTATATATCTTGATATTCAAATTATAATTGAGGACCGGGAGCCACTGTCATGTCTGCTCTATCGGCTCGGCTCGGATTAGATCGCATCAGTTGTGGTCCGGGACTTCCCCGAAATCGATCGTTCTGGTCAAAACCTTTTGTTTTATTCCATGTTCTATAATTTGTGTGTTCGTCTGCCTAAACGCAATTTAGTGCATTTACCTTCTGCTATAGGCAGTATACTTTATACCACCTGCTAATCAATCTTTAACTAATACATGATAATCAAAATACAACAATGATTGGTTTTGTGTTTGGTCCAACGTTTTTCTTATTGGGTAGTGACTAATTAAATTAGTTTTTGATGTGTTGGGTGTCATGTTGTTAGTTTTAGTGAAAACACTATTTTGTTTCTCCTACGTTTTTATTAACTATTTTTCCCTTCCAATTTTATGCAGAGCAAAATAAAAAATCCTATTCTGTACAAAACAACACGTTTTTTTTTTTTTTTTAGGATACTACGCCTCTGTCTGCGTCAGAAGAAGGTAGCGACAAAGTAGCGACTTTTCACACCAGGTTGTAGCGATTTTTGGCTTTGCCGCTCTGGCAACACTGAGTCGGAAACGCCCAAACGCGTCAAAGACTTCAAACTTCAAATCAAAGAGGAATAGTTTATTTTGTGGTCAAGTCGACATTTTGATTTTATTATTTTATTTTATCAAATATTCTGTTATTGTTTCTGATTCTTATCATTATCCGCTATTGCTTGTATGCACTCAATGAAATATACAATTCATTGTAAAATGGGCCGTAATAAACATTGTTTTTTTTGTGGTGCAATGAAGAAAGAAGCAAGCAAGTAAACAATGACATAGGTATGTAGATTTTGTTATTTTTAAAAGAAATCATCACAAATTGTGGGTCTGGTAAACTTCACGACCCTCGGAATTTCGCAAAAATTTTTTTTTCAATAGAAAGGGGGAGTCCTATAGAGTAGTTTAAGAGACAAAAATTTGCGGATCCCCCATATTTGAGCCGAAAAAAAGCCCCCGAAGTTCGAGTTTTGAGGTTAAAATTGTCAAAAAGCAAGCCATTTCCGCAACATTGCAGTGCTAAAACTCTACTTATTAAACAGTACTTACAGTGTTGCCAAGTTGTGTCCATTCTCTTGAGTTTGAAGCTTATCCAAGTAGGTAATTATTAATATTTTTAAAAACGGTTTTATTAAGAAGAAACGAACAAATTAACAAAGCTAACCCAAGCTAACCGAAATTGTTTGGCCTAGGCTTGCGTGAAGAAAGGCTTGCGCTTCGCGCATTCCTTTCTTCACGCGAGTGCGTAGTGGCTTAAACGAGACAAAACTAACCCAAACTAACCAAAGCTAACCCAAACTAACCCAAACTAACCAAAGCTAACCCAAACTAACCAGAGCTAACCCAAAATATCCAAAGCTAACCGAAATTGATTCACGCAAGTGCGTAGTGGCTTAAACGAGACGAAACTAACCCAAAC
>MU187363.1:0-21630 GCA_016904865.1 Pissodes strobi | reverse complement strand
CGTGAAGAAAGGCTTGCGCTTCGCGCAAGCCTTTCTTCACGCAAGTGCGTAGTGGCTTAAACGAGACGAAATTAACCTAAACTAACCAAAGCTAACCCAAACTAACCTAAACTAACCCAAACTAACTCAAAAAATGAAAATGACTTATTTCCGCAAGAAGTTTTTTGCGGTATTATGTTTAGAAAAATATTTAGAATGTAAAACAGAAACATGTTTTCATGTAACTGATTTCAGTTATTCTAGAATCGAAAAAATTAAAATGATGCATTTCCGCAGAATTTTTTTTATGAATTTGTATTTGGGGAGGTTACTGTATACTAAATAAACAAATATTTCTTACATAACTGATTAAAAAATAATGGGAAACTTATCCAAATACAGGTTTTAGTTAAATTATCATATAAAGAAAAATCTAATTTTCTGGAAAACAAAACATTTGCGAAGAAAAGAAACTTTATTTTTGTGCTAGTATTCTTGTGTAGAATCGTCCTATAGAACGATATTTTTTGTAACCGATTTCCGCTAAAAGAAGAAACTTGAGCCCAAGACGGGTCAAGCAACTAGAATAAGTTTGGCATCAGCGTATTCCAGGGGCTAAAATTTGCCGCTTTTACTCGTCTTCGATTGATTTTTGATTATTGTTAGTATGACATCAATTTTTAAAACTATTTTGATATATTAGCTAATTTAATTTATTTTTGTGTTCTAAGCTGTTCTATTTAAGGTAAGCTTTCAAACAAAGTCAACAAAGCAAAGAAAAGTGCAGTAAAATAGTAGAGGAAGTTCGCTGTTCTACGGCATTAACCTCAAAACTCGAACTTTGGGGGCTTTTTTTCGGCTCAAATATGGGGGATCCGCAAATTTTTTTCTCTTAAACTACTCTATAGGATACCCCCTTTCTAGTGAAAAAAATAAAATTGCGAAATTCCGAGGGTCGTGAAGTTTACCAGAACCACAAATTGTAATTATAGTTTATAGTTACTTATGTAAAACATATTTTGGTTTTTTAGGATTCCCAAAAATCCTAGAACACGCCAATTTGGTTGGACTTTTGTAATTTGGACGAGACAAGATTACAAGATGATGCTTCTACCGTACAAATATGTTCTCGGTATTTTATTCCTACTTATGTCGATTCCGAAGCTAAAGAATTGGGATACAAATTAGTATTGAAGCCTGAAAGTGTTCCATCAATCTTAAAGTCTCATCATTCATCTACCTCAAACGTGTCAGGGAAACGTAAAGTAGTAGAAATAGGAATTGAAACTGAAATGGTGCCTAGTGCATGTAAGTATTCTGTTACAATATCAATATTTTTAAAATATGCTAGGTATCGCAATATAAAAATTTCAATATACAGGACTGAACAAATTTAAATATTAATGAATTGGTGGGAAATTTATAATGCTATATGTTATGTCCAAGAAACAAAATACATGTTGAAAAATTATGCCTCTATCGATCAGTCTATGCTCAAAAGTTAGCGTGGCGCCTTATGGCAATGCTTTTCTTATGGGGAATAATGGTGCATTGTTGCAGACTCAGGCACCTTTTACTAACCTATGACACTACGATAAAATAAATATACTTACCCGCCTTAGTTCTCCATACCACGCTAACTTTTGAGCGTGGACTGATCTATAGGATATTTAGAGTGCAATTATATCTATATCTATTTTGTTTTTAGCCCAACACATGATGGATCCATGCTCATCTGGCACAGTCAGTTCTCTTATTGAAGTAGTACAAGCTTGAGGAAGAAACTCCCACAAAAAAAAATTTGGTGAACCAAGATATGTTGGCGAAGTTAACTCGCCACATTTATTGACGCACTGTGTCCTATCATGTTGCATATGTTTTAATGTAATTTATTAGAAATAAAGAATGTTTATTATTATGATTAAAAGTCATTATACCCAGTGTTTATAGAAACAAATTGTTTTGGTAAGGCTAATAGGAGTAAATATTAAATTTGTTAGTTTGCTGTTTATAACAATACACATTTACGTAAGCACACTACTGTGTCTTCTGAAACTAGTAGATACTCTATACATAAAGTAAAACCCGATTTTATTTCTGAAAATAAGTGTAAAGCAGCATTTAAAATATAGTTTATTGCAGGAGATTCCCATACATCATAGGTACATCAGCCAACGACTAAAAACTAGAACTTTGATAGCATTAGCTGGCACAGTCAAATAGTATTGAGACATTTGTAATTCTAGAGCATTTATTTACATAGGAAAGATAGCGATACCTACTAGATAATAATTTAGATCTAACAGAGATTTACGACGCTACATTCAAAAATTGAGCAAATGTAGTCGAAGACTTCCTAAAATAATCACTACTCTTAATTGTTCTTTCTGGCAAAAATTGTTATTTTACATTTTTCCTTTTATTCAAACCATCTTATTACTCGTATAGGTAATTACGTTGCTCTTGTATTTTTGTTTTTCACCTGAAACAATTGCAAAAAAGAAACACTAGGCATTAGAAATTTATTTAAAGGTACATCTTACAAACACTGCACGTAATTACATGTAAGAGCCCTCTACTATCTGTACTAAAGAAAATATATAGATATATTTAATACTACGTACTAAAACAATACACATTTTAAAAGTGGCAGGATCACGTTTGTCGGATTGACGTAAATTTAAACTTCAAATAATGCCGCTCACAGCCTGAAACTGCTATTGGATAGAGCTGGATTTAAAATAACCAATTGAAAGTCCCAATTTCGCCCATGCGCATTGATGACTTGCTTAACATGAAGGACGGACTTATGTAGGATTTGTATCTCTATCCTTCATATGTTTGCTTCAAATCGCTGACACAGCACGCCATTAATATTCTTTTATACGTATATGCTTACAACCAAACTGCTGAAGGTTCGCAACACTAGTGGCAGTTGATGTATCTGACATGGCGCGTAATTAGAATTATATTTAAAAATAACAGCTTAACATGGTGGTTACACGTATATACCAAAGAACGTTAAAGGGTTAAATAATTTAAGGTAGGTACTTTTGAAATTTTTGTATTCTATAAAAATATTTTATTTTGTTTTTTGTATTAAGTGGAAAGTTGGAGCGTATTAAAAATAAAAAAATAGTAAAATTATTTCTTACGAGAATATGACCATGAACTATTACTCAAACAAGTTGCTTACTGCAAAGATAAAATATTCTCAACTTTTAACCAATTAAAAAATGTATTTAATAGAGAACATCAACAATTTATTATCATACTATGTGATACTATAGGTACTTTGATGGAAAAACAACTATTGGAATTTTGCTTATAAATAAAATGCACTAAGCAAGTTGTTTGAGTAATAGTTCATGGCCATATTCTCGTAAAAAATAATTTTACTATTTCTCATTTTTAATACGGGCCCCAATTTTCCACTTAATACAAAAAAAACAAATAAAATATTTTAATAAAATATGAAAATTTCAAAAGTGCCTACCTTAAATTATTTAAAATCACGCCAAAGCAAAATATATAAAATAAAAATAATAAAATAATAATAAAAATTAAAAAAGAAATAAAATTAAAAAAAAACACATACTCATATTAATAACGCCAATACCATCTGAAAACAATAAAAAAAATTAAAGTTCGTATTTAAAAAAAGGAATGTTGATGATGATCCCTTGAAGACGAAACGTCGGATTTCAAACTGGATATCATCATTGGATAGAGCGAAAAAAGTGGCAATGCAAAAGTGCAATTAGATTTGAAATCCGTTTTTAAATAAGCCCAGGAAAAAAATAAAACGATTTTTCAAAATTTCGTTTTTTTCCGGATATCCGGATAACTCCGTAAATACTCCGAATTTCAAAACTTTCTAAACGGCATATTGTTAGGCACCTAAATGCGCAATTTTGCCTTAATTTGACCGACACTGTATCTCTTACGGTTTTCGAGTTCCCCATACATAGACACGAATTCGAGCCACCCTGTACAGGGTGTCCCGCTTATTATGGGATGGCACATTATCTCAGAATCCAAAAAAGTTTAATACAAAAGTTGTTTGGATTTACTTAAACTTTTAAAATATTATATTTTTATATATACAGGTTGTTCGTATTTTCGATGACAAGTTCAACTTAAATAGAATACCCAGTATATTAAGGCATTTTTGAATTCCTCGGAAAATTCTAGCAATATTTTTTAAATAATTGACATATTTTGGATTTTATGTCAAAAATGATGTTTGCAGGTCTAACTATAAATTTCTCCTATTGAAATCCTTTATTATTTAATTGGAGTTGGTTTCCTTCCTGTGTTGACATTTTTATAATAAATAAATACAGATCAAACACTAACAATTTAAACGAAAAAATCGTTAAAAGTAATTTTTTTCAAATGAAAACCCTCTATTTTTATGATTTTATCTCATTTAGCATTAAAAATAAGGGCGACTTTGTATAAAGTTATGCGAAAAACTTGTAGTTTTTGAAATATTGGCAATTTAAAATTTTTCTATTGTAAAAATGCTATACGGCTTTTAAGTTTTGTTATTAGTTGGAAATGACGGCGAGGCGTGGCAAAAAAATCGAGCACTACAGAAATGACACTATTTCTTGTTGACAATACACCTACTTATTACCCCAGCCGCCCGGGACAATTAAGTTAATAATTAACCTTGCGTCGGACGCAGCTCTTCTAGCAGATACAAGTCTTCCTTTTGCAAACATTTTGATCTCCTGGATACACTGCACCTGATTACGTTATAATTTGTATGTATGTTGATGTTATTCCTGGTGGCATTATATTTTCGTGTCGAATTTGTGCATTGAATTAATCCACTCCGAAGCTGCCATAAGTAATAAGTATGAAAGTATGTAAAATTGATAAAAACGGAACGTGCTCTGGAATAGAAAACAGGTACAGAGACATCTTTTGGCTAGTGTAAAAAATAACGTACGAGTCTATCTAAGACGTACGGATCTTTTCTTTTGACGTCAGAAATTCTGACGTAACAGCGCAACAGCATTGTTTATTTTCTTATAAAGACAATGGCAATAGCCTTGAATGGACTTTTATAGTGTTAAAGCCCCCACCGCATAGGTGGCCTCCTATTTTTAGATCAGCTATCAATACTTCCGCGTCCGTGGCAGTTTGTGTTTGTGTTAGAAGGTTTGGTGTGCACGTGGCATACATTTTGATCTCTTGGATACACTGCACCTGATTACGTTATAATTTACAAATTGAAAATATCGCATTTTAGTATTGAGAAAAACACTACTATTGGCCAGCGTTTTACATTTCTAGAACCATTATAGGAGGCTACCTATGCGGTGGGAATTTTAACACTATAGGTTACCATACATGATGCAAAAGAAAGACTGTTGTATCTGCTAGAACAGCTGCGCCCGACGAAAGGTTAATAACTTAATCGTCCCGGCTGCATGTTCGAATGTTGCAGACGTGTCCGTAAATTTCATATTTCCCGAAGAGCGCTTCCAAAGTTACAAACGATTTAGGCGGACTGGTCTGTAACATTCATGACTAAACTGAGCAGCGCACTAAACTGAGCAGCGTTATAGCTTTAACATACTAACGTTTAGCCGCTGACGGTAGCTGACTATCCATGTTATTTTTATGGCTTTGCATGGCCGTCCGCTCGCTTAACTCGCTATGGGGGCTCAATCAACAAGAACTAACCAAGTGCTAACCAAAACTAACCCAAGGCTAACCCTAACTAACCCAAAATTAAGAAAAAAAGGTAAATTAATAAAAAAACAACAAACAAAACATCTGTCGCGATCGACGGGAATCGAACCCGCAGCGCAGAAATTACAGGCAAGCACTCTGCCCACTACAACACCGAGGCGTTTTAGAAATTTGGCTAGAACGTAGAGACAAGGATTCGTGTCGGATGGATATTCAAAGCAAAAGTCAAATGTTACAGATAAATCCGAACGACTCGTCAGTAACGACATAGCTTATTTACAATCCTGTTTTACGAAAATTGACTAGCGACGGACGCATCTATAACATTCGAATATGCGTCCCGCCTGCATGGGGTAATAAGTAGCGCCAAGTCCTAGGTGAGCGATTTACAGGCGACGCGAACGCGAAGCGCTGGCGATGCCGTACGAAAAGTTAATATAGTCGCACGGCATCGCCACTGTTTCGCGTTCGCGTTCGCTGCAAATCGCTCACGTAGGACCGGGCGTTAGTGTATTGTCAGACGACAAGAAATAGTCTCATTTCTGTGGTACTCGATTGTTTATTTTTGCCACGCCTCGCCGTCATGGCTAACTAATAACAAAACTTACAAAGCCGTAGGGCATTTTTACAATAGAAAAATGTAAAATTGTCAATATTTCAAAAAATACAAGTTTTTCGAATAGGCAACCCTTATTTTTAATGCTAAATAAGACAAAAGTATAAAAATAAAGGGTTTCCATTTGAAAAAAAATGACTTTTAGCAATTTGTTCATTTAAATTTTTAATGTTAGTTTTTGATCACCCTGTATTTATTTATTATAAAAATGCCAGACTACTAAAGTAGAGCCCATTCTACAAAGAAACCAGCTGCAATTAAATAATAAATGCTTTCAATAGGAGAAATTGATAGTCTAAATTTTAGACCTGTAAAAGTAATTTTTGACAATATTCAAAATATATCAAAAACGGTTAGACTTAGGTATAGAATAATAAAGATAAAATATACCTAGAATTTTCTGAGGAATTAAAAAATGCCTTAATATACAGGGTATTCTATTTAAAATAAGGAAGTTGATACTTGTCCACGAAAATAATATATAAAAATATAATATTTAAAAAATTAAGTATATCCAAACAACTTCTATATTAAACTTTTTTAATACCCGCCCTAGATTCTGAGATAAGGTGTCATCCCATAATAAATGGGCCACCCTGTACATCTACAAAAATTCACGGATAGAGGACCCAAGAATGAACTAAAAATGTCGTTTCCGACAAAAAGCTATGTTTCTGCTTCCCGCAAAAAATTGTGAAATACGGTCTACGAAGCGAATTTTGGATTCTTTTTATACATAATGCCCAAAAACTGAACATGACTTTCATAATCGAAATAATTTTGAAAATAAATTTTTAGAGGGGTAAATTTAAATTACGAACAAAAAAGCCTTATATAATTTTTTTGTGCTATAAACAGTTATACATTTAAAGTTCTGAATGGTCGGATATTCAAATAGTTAAATAGTCGAATATTCTAACAGTCAAATATTCAAAAATCGATTAGTCGAATAGTCGAGTCGAATATTTTAACTAACAAAAAATTTAAATTTAGAGTCGTCGAATATTCGATTTATTCGAATACAATTCCGAGCCCTGTTTGAATATTGATTTGATTATTATATTAGAATTAAATAAGTATTTCAATATGCCCCTACCACGCTGTATTCCTGGATATTCCTGAATATTAAGTTTAATCTATGTTTCTCAAGCAGATTTATATACAAATACTTATCTCGTTTCATAAATAAAAAGTTAGGTACTAGTACCTACTGCCGACTAGAGTCGAGTATATTATTATTTATAGTGATTTAGAAAAAAATATGTTATTCATCTATTATCTGTTTATTAAAATTATTTGTTTTATTTAAGAATCATAATACCAAAAGTTATAAGTACTGTTTTTCAATAAATAAGTACTTATGTAAGTGACAAGGTAACTAATTATGAATATACTCATTCGTTAATATCTATATTGAGGAGATTGTGGCGCAAATACAAGTACAGAGTTTTCCTCTATATATATTTTCCACCTACATACAGCGTTTATTTTAATAGAAATAGATATTTAGAACGTTATGACTTCTATAGATATGATATTTATTCTAGTTTCTTCAGGTTCTATGTTTTCTTATTCTATGCTTCCTTATTCTATGTTTATGTTTACTTATTCTCATGTCGGCTTATTTTAATTTTTTGGATGTATTTATATAGATAACTGATCATTTTCATTTCTTTATTTTTTATTGCTCTCCTTGTTCTACTTCTTTCCGTGGTTCAGTTCTCTACTTGTTCTTCCCTTTGTTCCAGTGCAATGTATTGTTCTAGTTATTGATGTGTAAACATCTTACGCGGCGGTATGAGGGTAAATCTCGGCAAATGAAACGGAAATGTGCGGACGGAAATGTGAATTCTAAATTCCTGGGTAAATAATATTCTACAGAAGTAAGCCGTATTTGTGACTTTCCTTTTACTCCCTATTTTTGTTACGTCGTAATTTACTTAAATTATTTTCCTTAAAATTTTGCATGGCCCAAGCCATTTTAAAAGCAATTTCTCACTATGTGCCAATTTATTATTAGTATATATTTTTTTTGCTTTATTTTCTACCTTAAAATGTAAAACTGTTTGTTACGTTTATAAGTTAAATAACCTACAAAAATTTCAAAAAAATCCATTGGTCCCCGAAAACTCATTACACTCGTGATTCCTCTGCATTTTCAACGAAATTTCAGTGATAGAATATATGTAGTTCTAAACATATTTAACTCCAGTAGAGACTAAGGACGAACTTATACTGGAACTGGAAAACATCACTTTTTACTGTCAACAAATCAGAACCAAGGCTGGGGTTTTGTAGAGGGAGCAACAGTCTTCAATTCATCGTACCCGGGAGTGTTAGAGTACACCATCTTTGAATTTTTTTACGATGAAAATTAATTTAATCCGATTTGCAGTATTGAAATAAAAATTTACCATTTCGTAAAAAACGCGGGGTTTTCTCAAAAACGGTTTAGTGATAGGTATCGAACAAGAGTACCTCTCTTGTAACCTAAGATTCAAGCTATGTGCCTTGATCATGGAGAAAGTAAAAAAAAAACTAAACAAGCCGAATGTGTTTAAAGGGTACCGTTTTAAGGAGTCCTAAATAGTTTTCATCATATTAAAAGATTATTAAATTACGCCCAGAACTTTAAAAGTTATTCAAGGAAACCGATTTCCAGGGACATCATTTGGGGCC
This sequence comes from Pissodes strobi, assembly GCA_016904865.1. Taxonomy (NCBI): domain Eukaryota; kingdom Metazoa; phylum Arthropoda; class Insecta; order Coleoptera; family Curculionidae; genus Pissodes; species Pissodes strobi. The sequence goes on along the minus strand of MU187363.1, from coordinate 12,647 downwards.
CATATCTCCGTATGGAGAACCTGGCAGGAAAAAATGTATATGAACTGACGATGTTACTTTCATTTCATCTATATGGATTCGATATTGCAAACGAATTCTGAGACACCCTGTAGAAACCCAACGCACTATTGCAGGACTCTGAAGTGTGACTTGTATCACATTACAGTCCTGCAATAGTGCGTTCAATTTCACCGCACTAAAAATTCTTTTGATTTTATAGGCTCTAGACCAGTGGTTCCCAAACGGTGGGTCGCGACCCCCAGTGGGGTCGCAATGGTTCTTTTCGGGGGTCATTGAGAGTACGACAGACATAAGCGATAAGACTAAATATATGCATTCAATGCATTCAACGATGTAGGAATCCGCGGAAGAATACAATAAACAACAGCCAATATTACCTCGATAAATTAGATGTTAAAATGTTCGTTCTCCTTGCACTTATCCAACAGTGGTTGAGCGAACTCGTCACTCGGCGAAGAAACGAATTGCCATGGAAACACTTATGTGGTTATGTGGAGAGTGCACTGATGGGCATAATACGATCATTTACAGTCCTACGCCGCTATGCTTTATTAGCCGCGTCTGATTGGTGGGATTAACGTCACTTTAAAGTACTGTTAACTCTTAACGTATGGCCCTCCGCTCGCTCCGGGGTGCAACTAGACAAAAGTAACTGAAACTAACCTAAACTAACCCAAATTTACAAAAAGAAACAAACATAACCTCAAAAAAATAAAGAAAACATGAGTTGGCAGAGAATTGAACGCGGGACGGCCACATTCCAATCGCAGAATCCGACCTCTAGACCATTTAGACCTGGTAGAATAAACTGACTCGACCGTAGTTAAAGTGAAAGTGACGTTAATCCACCAATCAGAAGCGACTAATATAGTATAGTGGCGTATGACTGTAAATGATCTTAAAATGCCACTGATGGAGCACATACCAGCCAAGGCTTGGATCGAGGTCGGACTTTCAGTCAAAAGTTCACAAGCTTGGACCCAAGCAAAAGGATTGCGCTGCATGATTCACCGATTGGCCTTTGCTACTAAAACTCTTCCAAATCTTTTGCAAGAAGGACTTGACACTTTGATTACAATTGTTAATTATATAAAATATAGTGCTATACAAAGACATAGATTCTTATCACGAAGGTCTTCTGTTCTTCACTGATGGTCGTAGGTTATCAAAAAGAAATGATATTGACCGTGACTTTGAATTGTATAACGAACTAAAACTGTTCTTAAAAATTAAAAGAAAACACTATCTTATGGCATACTTTAATAAAGAGATTTGGATCCAAAAAGTAACTTATTTATCAGACTGAAACGGCCCAGACCTACCCTGCAACAACTAAAAGCAAATTCATTGTTTAATTAAATTCATTTTATTTAATAAACGCAGGCAAAATTAATCAAATTTAAAAAGAGCAAGCCGGTAGAATTCCCATACGAAGGGCAGAATAAAAGAAACGTTCGAAAGACGTCACAGAAATCGAGAGACAGGGAGGCGCGAACACTTGACACTACGTAGCAGTTACACAATTTTCCATACATTCGACAATCATCGGCGCGTACGTTATTATTGTTGTAATATGCACAAAGAAGGGGGATTCTTTGTGGTAATATGTTTTGAATGGTGAGCAGGGGAATATATTCGCAGATATACATGCAAGCTCCTGTATATTCACTATAAATCGGCTCTTAACCCAATTTTATTTTTATCATTAAACTGATATTCCGCTCGCTACGGGGGCTCAACAAACAGGAACTAACCAAGTGCTAATCAAAATCAACGCAAGGCGTGCCCAAAATCAAGGAAAAGAAAATAAAAAACTAGTACGACAATCGGATCTTATATCTTTTCTAACAACGATTCATTTTCTAACGATCATTCACAGGTAGTATTTCTACTTAAATCCCATCGGGAAGCAACAGTAAGATATTCAATCATATTCTTACACTTCACAATGTACAGCTGGTTGCCTAGAGGCGTATGGAAAATTGTGTAAACTGCTACGTAGAGGCAAATGGCGCGAACCCCTATAAAAAGGAAAATACGCGACTGAATCGGGACACTTGTTAGCTAGCAGTTTTAAGGTACATACGAGTACCTGTGAATGCTGTGGGTTCCCTTTGCGAGAAATTGGATATACCTTGGCGACGTCTTCGACGGCTGCGAATGTTGTATATCTAATTACATTGATATTATTGGCTTAACAACGGGAAACCGACTGGCTTAGACAATGGTATCCATGATACAATAACAGGGATTGTATCATGAATGGTATCAATGAGGAAATTTTGAAGACAGATTTCATGGCATTCATGAAATTAATTAAGTTAGGTTACCCTCTGGCGACGTTTCGACGGCTACGATGGGTAATCTAAGTTATTGGCAACAGAGCGACGTCTTTGAACGGCTGCGAAACTGTTGTCAATTATGGGCAAACCAAAGGGTTATAATTACATGAAGTATGAAGTTAGGTTACCCCCTGGCGACGTTTCGACGGCTGCGAATTGGGTAATCTAGGTTCTTGGCAACAGAGCGACGTCTTTGTGCGGCTGCGAAACTGTTGACAAATTCGATTATAACCCTTTCATTGCTTTTCAAATAAAATAAAGTTAAAGTAAAAGTTAAATTATCTAGCAAAATGCCGAAAGTCACGCCAAAACGTACTAAGACAGTAGAGTCAAAACAAACCGATCCTGAATTAGTCCAAAGGGAACTGTGTAAAATTACGAGTGAGAAGTTATTTCATTAGAATATAGGTCACATCTTTTGTTAATGTATTACACCTATTCAGTTATCTGACTATAAATCGAGTTTGGTAAAGCAAAATAGATAAATAACTAATATAAATTTATCAACACAAGTTACTTGTGTCACGAGACGAACATGATTATTATGTCCGCTTTCTTTGGGAATTAAAAGATTATAAACTTATGTGCCATTAACAAGGTTAAATTACTTTAATAAATAAAATCAAATTACCAATTCACGACATGTATCATGAGTTGATTCAAGATAATCATAAAAAGAAAAGAAATATTCGTTGTCGATGGCATAAATGTGGTACAGATTTAGGGAACGGTATCCAGGTCAAATTAGACAAGAGTATCGGGTTTCGGTCAGGCCAATTAGGCCATGTAAATAAAGAAAATGGTAAACACTCCGTAGGTATAATGTAGGAATGATTCCAAGAATGAATTATGTTAAAATTAAGTTGGATATATTCTTTATACCATTGAACGAATTGATTATCTGATAAACTTGTGGTATGATTTTATTTGTTACAATTTTACTGTCCAATTTATTGATTGATAAAATGCGTAAGGATTTATTTACTTGAATTGTGTTGTGATTTAATTTCCATTTGTACGACTTTAATTTACCAAATTAATAAACTTGTATATAATCTCATTTGTTACAATTTTACTGTCCAATTTATTGATTGATAAAACGCATAACGATTTCTTTAGTTGCATTGTGTTGTGATTTAATTTCCATTTGTATGACTTTAATTTACCAAATTGATAACTAGTGTATGATTTTATTTGTTGCAATTTTACTGTACAATTTATTGATTGACAAATTGCGTAGGAATTTAATTGTTAAAATTGTGTTATGATTTACATTTCAATTATACGACTTTTACTTTACTAAATTGCTAAACTTCCTATGGTTTAAAATTGATAGTGCGCTGGGTTGTTCTATGTATAAATTTCTAATTATTATTAAAATAAATTGTGTTTCTCGAAAATTGGATTTTATTGCTGTTATTAGCTTTTCAGACAAGAGGTACGCTACTCGAAGATTTGATAAACAAAACTTATTCAAACTCTAGAAAAACCTGCTACGCGCACAGCTAAAATACAGGGTCCTCACCAATAAATTATTTCAAAGAAATAATAGTTCACGTGACGATCACAGCCAATACTATACTCTGGCGTGTAAACACACGACCGGGGTATGGGTAGTTTCAAGACAACTTATATCAGTTACACAAGCTAAATTTGAAGCTTGGTGGTGCATTATCGACTTCAGGTGTTCGTATTAAAGCTGCGCCGTAAAGTAACTTTAAGTTACCATGCTTGAACAGCTTTGCATTAAGCTGAAGAATCGAAGACAGGAATTTTAGACAATCTTACTGGCGATATGAATGATCACCTTCAAGTTCTTGAATCTGAAATTCAACGTTATTTCCCTGAGCAGCATAAGCTGGGAACTCATTTCATACATCTGTGGATGAAGTGCAGAGTGAACTTTTGGAGCTTCGAAATGATTCCTCAGCACGTGTGATATGTTTCAGGAAAATCCTTGATTCGACTTTGTTGTCCTATTCGTCATTCGTATCCTAAAGTTTCCATGCTGTCTTTTCAAATATTAGTGATATTTTTGCTTCTAGTTATTTCTGTGAAAGCAGATTTTCAACTCTCTTGCAGATCGAGATAGAAGCCAGAAACAAGTTAGATATTCAAGATGACATAAAATTAGCTCTAATAAAAACTCCAATAATAAAACTTGTTACGCAGATGCAAGCTCAGTAATCACATTAAATAAACTTATTAAGAACTATCACCACTTTTATTTAGTCCTACAATATATTTCTTGAGACCGTTGTTTCGGGAGATAATGGGGGTAATTATCTCCCCCTCGACTCATTAAAGATCAGGAATATTTTATATGTTTAAATGTAAAAAATCCATGATAGTCGAATAATTTCGTAGCATTGGCAACGTGGTAAAGGATTCTCGGAAAATATGTAATAGACAAATTTTGATAAAAGATGGGCGTAGTTTTGTATATTGGGCGGCGCTTGTTGAAACGGAGGTCGCGTACATTTTTAAAATAATCTAAAAAGGGTCGCAAATAAAAAAAAGGTTGGGAACCATTGCTCTAAACTGTGGGTTTGGAATATATGGCATGAAAACTTCTTAGGCGGAATATTATTCTAACAAGCCTTTTATTTGGATCATTATCAATGACAAAGTTTACAGAATTAATTCTGTAAACTTTGTGAGTGATAAGGATCCAAATAAAAGATATTTTTAAATACATAATAATCTATAGTTTAATTCTTTACTTAAATTTGGTTATTGTTCTTGCCAATTTTGTACCATCCTTTTTTTACTTTTCTGATATCGGATGTACGTTTACTCTCATTGAGAGATCAGCTCGATAAATTACATTCATATAGAGAAATATGTTTAAATATGCCTGAACCTTTGTTTTCAATAAATTATTACAAAGCTGTTCTTAAGACACTGGTCCGTTTAAAATAGTTTGATGATACTGGGAAGCCATTCAAAAATATTGTCATTCGTACAATAAAATAGCCAGATTATTTTGCATGACGATGTGTTCTAGTAGAAAAACTACATTCGCTCATTTTTATTATTTGAAGAAAGTGATCCATCTTCGGTGTCGTTGTTGGACTCTTTTCTCAAATAATGAAACTGAACTAATGTAGTTTTTATACGTAGTTTTTATACAACATGCAAAATTATGGGCAATTTCTTCTCTCGAAATGGGCATTCTAACAATAAAATGGCAACGGTTGACTTAAACCAGCCAGAATTAGATGACATTACAATCATCTGTCTTTGCTTTATTACTTGCAAAATATGGAACGTAATTTTTAAATAAACACCTATTTTTTATTTTTCAATTATTAATAAGTTTAACAAATGTACAAGTATTTATATCTAATTTTTAAAACCAACAGCTTCTCCTGAAGGCCATCTAGGGAGTTTTCGTTATAGACACGTACCATTTTTTGCAGTTCTTTGTTTGAAAGTTGAAGAACTGGTTATCCTTTTATCCAGGTCGCTTTTGTAAGCTACGGCGCGAGGGTCACGCGTCTTTTGAATCTAACATCGGTAAAAACGGGTCAAATTTAACATATTTTTTTTTTATGTTTTAATCATCTCCTGATGGTGCTAACGTGGTTAGCGAAAGGGGCGTCGAGTGCAAAAAACTCTGTTTCATTATTATGGATAAAACTCTGTTAACTCTGTTTTAGTGCATTTTTCCGAATGTTCCAAACTCCAACTCCGTAAATTTAACTTTATCCAATGAGCAGAAATAAGTATACTTCCTGACGGTAATTTACGTCCTGCAGTTGGTTGTGGCATCTAAGTTAGTTCCGGAAATATAAAAGTGCTTTTATATGGGGTCATCTTCAAAAGGTTCTAATTCCCTGAGGAAACGTTTTCGGACCCATGTTTATACGACCTTTTTTTAACTTTCTCAAGAAACTCGCCTCTAGCGAGCAACGATTATAAACCATAATGGGCGGGACTTGGTGTGTTTACTATTTAGAGTGTTTGTTTACTATTTTAGAATGTCTAATATTTCACTTCACGCATGGCCCACCGCTCGCTCCAGGGGCGCAACCAAACAAAACTTACCCAAATCAGCATGCCCAAAATTAAGAAACATAAAAAGTCTTGATACTGATGGGAATCGAACCCGGAGCGTCGTATCACAAGGACAGCATCTAACCACTGGACCCGTTGGAAGCAACAAGCAACTAACTGTACCGTGAAGATATTCAAACAAAGTAATAGTAGTAAACAAACCAGGTCCCGCCCACCCAAATGTCATTATGGTTTATAAGCGTTGGTCGCTAGAGGCAAATCTCAGGAATATGTGCCGACATTTTCGCCGTGTATTATAGAAACGCCCCTGTAAGCGTTCAATTATAATATGCGTCAAATTATCCCATATCCAATAGTTATAACCGTCCAATTATCAGCGACCAATCATCGCACATCCATAGCCACTAGCCACACCAAACTCTCATTTAACTCTTCTTGAACCAGCTTAGCAGTAACATTTCACATAATTTTGACCATAATTTGTAAAGCGATCCAATTTTTCGCATGTTGTTTCCCAAATCTTGTAAATTAAAGGGAGCTTCTCTGTTGATGTAAACTTGTCAAAGGTGTGCTATTTTTCAGCTATAGGAATAAGTCTTGAAATTGTCTCCAAGCAGAAACGTTGGACCTTTTGATGCTTTTTGAGGTCAGAATGTCAATGTTTTTATCAAGTTCTTCTAGGGTCGTTGCTTGAAATTGCGACGATTTTCATGGACATGACAACGAACCTGTGATTACTGAATTTTGCTCTTTGTTGGCAATCTATTATTGTGACTGAAGTTTTATACTTACAATGGTACCGAGCCGGAGCTAACACCTAGCCAAGGTGACATTTGTCAGGCTTGCAAATTCTTGTGAGACGCCAAAATGAGGCGGGAAAATTCAGCTGTCAATTTAAAATGGAGTCAAAATTAAAAAGTAAAAGGCAAAAAATTCATACATTATTTGATATTAGAAAAACTCGTAGAATTTTATATACCTAAGTAAAGCATCATTACTATGACATTCCACATAGTAAATAGCTTAATTACCGTGCCCCTATAAGATCCTGGTAAAATAAGGTGTAGTAAAATCATATCTCAGGACGTCTACTGGTTAAAAAAACGTACAGACTTATGACCGAGAATATGCGGTTGTTATTCTCGGCTTATGACTTGTATCTAGCGAAAAAGATATTGCAAGTATGATGAAGTTATTGGTACCGATGCCAATACAAGAAAAATACAAGTTTAATGCATCTCCAGATTATTTATAATTCTATTTTACTGTATAATCTAATGTAAAATGATGCCTTGCCACATCCAATAAATGCCCTAGTTCCGGCTCTACAAGGGTATACCAAAAATTGAAAATTTTGAAAATCGTGAACTGTTCTCATGAAATACAATATGCGTAATAAAAAAATACCTACTTATAATTTTTGACAAATTTTCACTTATGCATTTTGAAATGAAAAATAGCAGAGCAATGACTTCGACAATATTCCCTAAAAAATATCCATAATTTTCATTGCACTTCTTATATTACTGTTCATTCTTTCAGAGAGTGAATACGAAATAAACCTACTCCACCGCTAACTCTTTAAGCCAGACTTCTTCAGGTACGTAGCTAAAAAAATTGAGGACATTGTAACACATCCTCACTTACGCATTCTGAGTTGAAAAAGAGCACGAGTGCCTGGAGTGAACCTGACATGTATTCGGTAAAATTTCGCAAAATAAAATATCGATAACTTTCACTGCATTTCTTATATTACTGTTGCGCAATTCATAGAGTGAATATGAAAAAATCTACTACACCGATAGTTCTTTAAATCAAACTTCTTCAGATATGTAGCTAAAAAATATCATTGGGGATGGTTTGACTTGTGCATTCTGAAGTGAAAAAGAGCACGAGTGCACGGCGTGAACTTACAATGTATTCGGTAAAATTTCCTAAAATATCGGTAACTTTCATTGCACTTCCAATATTGCTGTTGAGCATTTCATAGAGTGAATATGACGTAAACCTACTCCACTGCTAGTTCTTTAAGTCAGACTTCTTTAGGTAGGGAACTAAAAAAAAATCATTGCGGATGTTTTGATAAATTTGCGCTTATGTATTTTGAGTTGAAAAAGAGCACGTGCTTGTAGTGGATTTTAACAGTAAAATTTAAAATTTCCCAAAAAATATCCATAATTTCCATTGAACTTCTTATATTACTATTGACAATTTCATAGAGTGAACACTAAATAAACCTACTCCACCGTTAGCTGTTTAAGTTAGACTTCTTCAGGTATGCACCTAAAAAAATTCACTGGGAGTCTGGGGAGGCAAGCAGAAAATATGCAAACGTAATAAACGTATGATTTTAAGGCATTTTTGTTCACTAGTAAATCTTTTAAATAATATTAAGATTACCAGGTGCAAAATTAATTAGAATAGTAGGTAAATGTTTTAAGTCAACATTAGCTAAAGTTAACTTTGGTGACGTCTGATTTAAAAATGTTGGAAATGTATGTATTTATGTCATTAGTTTTTAAGCAATATTGTGCAACAAAAGGTGATAATGATGGAAATTACAGGAAAACATCACTAACCTTGTTCTAGAATGATAGCAATAATCTAAGTTTATAAATGGCGTTTGCTTTATATTTAGTTTTTTAGTATAGGGTATATAAAATATAGTCAATGATAGAGAAAATCCAGCCAATATAAGTACATAGATAACTGACTTTACACTTACGAAAATAATTTATAAGCCTGCCTGGCCTGCGAGTCAAATTTTAACCTAGATAATTAATGGACTGCCTGTTCATTAATTATCTAGGTTAAAATTTGACTCGAAATCTGATTAGTTTAATAAATACCTATATATGATCTTTAACGTAGGAATATTGATAATTTTCAGAATGAGGTCGGGATAGGATCAGAAATCACTTGCACGGCATTATTCTCAGTATTAGTAGATACTTAAATTTCATAAATAGTTAAAACTTACAAAATTATTAATGAAGCTGTATATTTTTGATGTGTAAACATCTTACGCGGCGGTATGAGGGTAACTCTCGAGAAAATGAACGGAAGTTTGAAATGTGAAACCCGGATGTGACATCATAACCATGCGCAGTCTACTTCAGCGCTTCCTTGTAAAACGACTAGCGGATAAAGACAGCTTGCAAAATACATTCCCGACTTGTCGGAAGGCATCGGGTGTTTTCGTTAGATTGTGTTCCTATTTTACTTATGTCTTTACGATGCAATGAATTGCTTACAAGTGCTCTGGTGGTTCAGTAGTTAAGATGCTAGACCTCTGGTTCGGCAGCCCGGGTTCGCTTCCCAATGGTGTTTTTTTATTTTCTTGAGGTTATATTTGAAAAAAGTTTTTTTTCTTGATTTTGGGCATGCCTTGGGTTAGTTTTGGTTAGGTTTTGTTCGTTGCGCCCCTGTAGCGAGCGAAGCGAGCGGAGGGCTATGCGTGAAGTGTAATATTAGACATTTTATTGCAAACATTACAAATGTAATCATTAAACAACGCACGTGAGGCGGTACCTGTGACGGGAATGTGTTTTGCAGACTGTCTGTAACCGTTAGTGTAAAACGTGTTCTTTTCTAACGCCAGAATACAACCAATTCCAAATAAGTGGTTGCCTATATTCAGGCGTCACGCGGTGTAAGGTGTCATTAGATTTTCATGTCGATGATATCGATATAGGGTACGTTTACACAGCAGTGTCTCGAGTACTAGGAGACTCGCTCAATTTTTTTGGATTAATATTGCCGTCAAGTTAAAATTGCCAAAACAGTCATTAAATCTGCTGAAAGTCCAAAAACACCGAAAAAATATGTTTTGCTAATAAATTCCTAAATTTGTTCAAATAGGTTTCAATAGAAAATATTTATCTCTATAACTCGTTAAAAAGATTTTTTATTTGTCTATAATTGTAAAAAATCGGTCAAAACGACCATCAGCATCTAAACAGGTAACTAAGAGACGGGTAACAAGGAAAGCCAGCAGCAGGCTGGACTTTTAAACTTTGTGTACAAAAATATGAAGTAAAAATTTACAGTTAAAATTATTATAAATTGAAAATATAAAGTGAAATGTGTAGAAGAGTTTTTGAGGAAGCATGGAAGAGGAAAATGTAACGTGCGAAATGATGGTTCCATTATTGGCAACTAGTATTTTTCTGACTTTAAGCTGTCCGCATGTGCTTATTAAGTGTTTAGAAACTAGAATACCTGTGGCGACCAGGGTGGTCGCGTATAATGTTACCCCTTTAAGTTTTTAGTTCCTCGCACTCTCAAAAAATATTAAGACAAAAGTTGTAGAGATTTATGTAAATTATTTGCGACATATATCTTCGCATATACAGGATGTTGCACGAACCAGTGATACGTCAAAGTCATATATTTTTAAATGGAACGCTCTGTACCTATATTAATGAATTTTTAGGATCTGCCTTCAATTCTGAACATAATTTATGCCAAAGAAAATTTTACTTAGCATTTTCTTTGATAGTACCTACCATATGTGTAAATTGAATCGTTTTCGACTTAGTAACGTTTGAAAATTAAACATACCTAGGAAAATTAAATACCTAATATATTTCTTGACTTATATGCATTTCTTATATTGTACTATTGAATTTTCAATCGTTAATAAGTCGAAATCGGTTCAATTTAGAATTATGGTATTGTATATAAATTATGTTCAGAATTGAAGGCAGAATCTGAAAACTGATTAATATATAGGGTGTTCCATTAGAAAATATATGACTGCCACTTTGCTAATACATATCTCAATAATGCCCTTCTAGGAATAGATAAATTACATTTTTTTATATACTTATATGTTATCTCATTTTCGGATGTTTTTTTATGGCAGTGGCACACACAATAAAAGGAGATCCTATGCCACTCGACGAGCGATGTGTGTGCGACACGGGTTCTTGAATAGCTGCAGGTTGTAATTTGGCGGGTCCTGGGAGTAATTTCTACAGTGATGCAGTGCGCCAAACTAAGGGGTTATTGTAAAGCGATATTGTAGGTCTATGTCGTAGGTATTTCCCAGTTGAACGACGAACGAGTGCGTTCTTGTCGTCTGTCATGACTGTCTGAAAGGCGTTGCTGGAGGCGACATGATGCGGGGATAAATCCTGGGAACATTTGCCGTAAAACAGGGATATCGCGGCCACATGTATGTGGTGTTCCAAACCTGCAAGAATTTGAGGCAGACGTTAGACGTCTCAATTGGCGTGCCCGGGAGCAACATAGGAATTTGATGAGGAACTTGCTGCCCAATATATTTCGTGGATGGTATCAGAGATCCACAAACTATGAAAATGCTACGTCTGGCCAAATTTGATAGCAGCCGTGAAGTTTTGGGTAGAGCTCTAGAAATCGAGGCGGCCTGTAACATATCTAAGCCAACAATCAATGCCATATCCATCCAGGACGAAAAGTTGGCGTACAGTTGTGAATTAATTAAGATGGGTGAAATTTTAAAGAAATTAACCGAAGTTCTTCAGGCCACGAGGAGATTCCGGCACCCACTAGAAGTTAGGTCATGTAATTGAAATGTTAGAAATCAGTGCTATAGATGTGACAGGACTGGATATTTCAAACGAGACTGTCGAGTACCAAGACTTCGAGACCGACTAGAAGATAGGCCACGTAACCGAAATGTTTCAAATCAGTGCTATAGATGTAGCAGGACTGGACATTTCAAAAGAGACAGTAAAGTACAAAGTTTCCGGGAGCCACTAGAAGATAGGCCACGTAACCTATATGTTTCAAATTAGTGCTATAGATGTGTCAGGACTGGGCATTTGAAGAGAGACTGTCGAGTACAACTATGGTCTACATCTCCATCCAGAGAAGCTAGGAGATCAAAGTCAAGTCAGGAAGGGTTACAACAATATAACTTTAAGATTGAGCACAGGAAAGGAAGATATCATAATAATGCAGATGCTTTATCCAGAAGATCATGCGAGGATAATTATAAACATTGCCAAAGAATAGACCACCGAGAAGGAATAATTCCCATTAGGCAAATCAAGTTTAAGGTTGATCAGCAGTGGACCACAAAGCAACTAAAAAAAGATCAGCTTGGGGATAGTGAAATAGCACTCCTGATAAAAGCTAAAGAAGAAAGTTAACCAAGGCCATCAAGCTGGACAGATATTTCAACTAAGTGATTCACTTTTAAAGCGCTGTGGGCTCAGTTGGACTTCATGGTATTTGAAAATGGCCTTCTTAATCGAGCCTGGGAAAGCGCCGATG
>MU187362.1:58944-75741 GCA_016904865.1 Pissodes strobi | reverse complement strand
GAAATCATACATGACCATCACACGAGAAATAGGGAGCACATTTACACAGATTTCCATCGAATAAATAAGATAAAGTATGGAATTTCTTACTATGTTCCTAAACTATACAATGCTCTCCCGGCTGCCATCAAGGTGTTGCCTACTAAACAATTTAAATTTGCAATGAAACAATATTTAATTGAAAAGTGTTTCTATTTATTGGAAGAATGTTACATTAACGATTTTAGAGATATTTCGTAATATTGTTTTATATTGATTGAAAAAATTCATCAGGCTCTTAAATTTGTATTTTGGATAGTTCACATGGCTGTTAATCAGATGGTAATTATAGTTATTTGATATTTCATGATCTATTACTGTAGACTGGTATATTTAGGTGGTTTTATAAATAATTTGTTATTTCTATTGCCTCAAATTGTATTATATAATTCTGTTGAGATGTACGTAAGCACTCTAGGGGGTTAACGGAGCTAAATTATGTTAGGCTATGTTAGGATAATAATATCTACATATGTATTGTTTGTAATGAATCATTTGGATTCTTTACACTGCAATTTTGTGATAATACATAAATTCTCTATAGTCTTTATGGTGGGCACTATCCTTGTTGTCAGTGTTTCGCTGGCTACATTATTGTAAGAAGTGTGACGAATTGTTCAAATGAAATATTTCATCACTCTCACATGTACGGCCAGTGCTTCTGTAGCTACCTTCTACAATATATTACCAACAATTGTGGAGTTGACTGTTGTCACCTGTATATCCCTTTTTTGCATTGTTAATGTCTTACCTGTATGTCCTCTGTAATCTGTAGCATTATAAGATCCTTTACACAAATAGTGCACTATATAAAAATCGGCCTTTCCCATTGGTCGATCCGCATGGCCCTCCGCTCGCTTCGCTCGCTACGGGGGCTCAAGAAAAGGAAACTAACCAGGTGCTAACCCAATCTAACCCAAGACATACCCAAAATCAAGAAAAAAAGCTGTTTAGAAACATAACCTTTAAAAAAAAGAAAAAAAAGCAACGGGATTCGAACCCGCTTTTTCCAGGTGAGACCCAACGATCTAAACCTCTACACCACAAGAGCTCTTGATAGAAGTCGATTGCATCACGCAGACATATCGTAATACGAGATGGATCGACCAATAGGAGAGGTCGATTTTTACATAGTGCACTATTTGTGTAAAGGATCTTTAAATGCTAATCTGTAAACTTTGACAGTTCACTTTTGGGTTTATTGATGGACTGTTTTCAGACCTGTCCATCAAGAATTTTGGTGTCTCACATTTACGTTAATTTTATTGCTTAAATTGAAAAATTTCACATGTTATTCGGATTCTATTACTTAATGTAAAAAATTCGTAGTATAGGAGATTTTAGAACCTGTTACTGTAGAGGATATATTTAACTAGGTACTGTTATACTTGTTATTCTACTGCTCCAAATTTTATTTTGTACTTTGTTTGACGTATGTAAGCACTCTGTAAGTGACATGAAATAAATTGTTAAAATGTTTTGAATATCATCGGCACAATGTAGGCCGAGGTCTGTCAGTATTTCCAGTAGCTCGTCCACCACTAGACTCCGCATAGGTGGTGAAGTTTCTGCTGACCTCGTGGCAAGCATCTCACACATCCATCGAAATATTGTGTCGTTCACTCCCCTTCTCCACGTGGGATATATTATCAAAAGCACCCGCGAATTCTCCATTTCTTGAATTATAGTATTCTCTAAGTGCATGTTTTTAAAAGAGTCTTTAAAAGTGTTTTTTTTTCTGCTTTCAAATTCATTTTGTTAGTTTAATTCTTGGTTTCATTCGAGGTTTTTTTTATTATTACTCAAAAATCTGCGCAGTCTATCGCATTGCTAATTTTTCCCCAGGATTATCTAGAAGCCAATAGAATGACGATTTTTTAACAATTATGTCTTTATCGTCTACTTTTAGCACTAGAAATTTTGACCTGGGAGAAACTTTAGTTGGATCTATATCTTTCGAGTAGTCACGCAGGTTAAAAGCATTTTATAATAAAAGTCTAAAATGTTAAAAGATTTAGGTTTGAAATTATTCTCCGCGGGAATGTTTTCGTGTGTTTCTTCGATATCTACGTGATTGTTGTCATTTTGTAACTTCTTCCGATTCGTCTTCTATTTCTGCAACGGCTCGAACATCAGTGTATTTCATATTGAGATCAATATTGACATAATCTGAAATTGTTGCAATTAGTGCTACTTCATTTGCTGCATCCATCTTCCATCGATGCTGGGGTTTGGAACATTCGGCAAAATGCACTAAAACAGAGTTTCAGAATTTTTGCACTCAACGCGCGTAAAGCTTACCATGTTAGCTTTATTACGAGTTAAATAGTTTTAACCATCTCCTGATGATGCTAACATGGTTAGCAAAACGCGCGTCGAATGCAAAAATTATGTTGCCTGTGTTTTAGCGTCTTCCATAGCTTTGTCAATATTTTTTTTATGTCTAACATGTCGATTTCTCCTACTATGTTAATGTAGTTTTCTGTGTTTGCAACTTCGTTTTTTTTATTGTCTGGGAAATATAAACTGATGTTTAACTTCTTCAACTACATTGTTAACAAATCGCATTCTTTCTGGTTTATTAAGAAAATATTTAATTGAAAAGTTTATTACTGTCGAACACGTTGACGTCATCGGTTTTGCAGCCCTAGATTAGTTTTCACATCTCTGCCTAGAAAAGTTTCTGGATTGAGGTGTTTAGGTTTCAGATGAGCTATTTCTTTGTGTTTTAATACATGAATCAATTTAACTAGCATGTGTGAGTTCAACTCGACACAAGTGCGGCAATTCAGGAAAATGAAGTTGTCCTTGAGGGTGTAGATTTTACTTTTTTTTTATATGAACTCGCCAAATTCTAAATAGAAAAGTGATGAACCAACTTTTGTACAATTTTTCGGCTAATGAAGTCGTGATTAAGAATGCAGCGATAAGGTAATTCATAATTTTTAAGTATAGAGAAGTATCCTCACTATTAGGTATCCGTGTCAAAAGGTCTGTCACTGCTGGAGCGCACATTTTTTCGACTGACCGATAATTCATTTTATCCTCGGCTTTAAGATCTAATGCCGTTAAAAGATGTTTATTCTTCCCATGCTTCTCAATGAGCTCGTGAAGATGATCGACCGTTATGGATTTGGTTCCAGGTTGAGCCATTATGAAATTGCAAGTGTTAACGCAGCAGCAAAGTTGATGATTTTCTAAAAATTATACTCATCACATTAAGAGTCCAAGCAATTTAAAAAAAGTCGAAGGTTTCGATTCCAGCCTTATTCCGCCTTGCAAGAAAAAATATTGCCTACTACTTGCGTCAGCGCAATGTGGGCAAATGCGATATCGAAAAACTGCTGCGAACTAAAGCCCCTAGAGTATGTTTAGGTTCTTGATGAAAATAAATATAAGCCATTATGGTTTGTTGGTGATTCTATGCCATCATGATGTATTGGTGAACACTAACGAAGTCGACAGAGATGAAAACGACGATTTGGAATACACTGTCAATAGTTCGGATTCAGAGAGCAATTAATTTTTTTTCAATCTGTTCCTTTCGCGTATCTATACAAAAATCCTGTGTGCACTATGTGCGCATATTTGAAGTGAAACTTTTTACGCTTAAACAGCAGCAGCCTTATATCGTTACAGATTTTCGTTTCGCTAGGTCGTGGGTCAACTTGTGTGTCACGGCCTTGAATTTTTTACTGTCAGCGCGCGTTGAGAAGCTTCCCTTCAAAAAAAAAATCAGAAAAATTGCTACAGTTAAAGGTTTTATCATATACATTGGAAATAGTATAATGTGCATAATTTGTAATAACCGAAGTTTCATAGTTTATTGTAATACTGTTAACACTAGCAACTAAAATAAACGCACTGCAAAATACCTCAATACTTTTTATCACGTTGTTTTCATACTCTTCAAAATGTTCATTATTTTATCCCGTTTCATTCCTTTCTTATAGATGATAAAAATAAATACTGCTGTTGAGTTTGTTAGATCTCGTCGTTGAAGTTGTTATTTATACTTTGGTTGAAGTATAATTGTAGAATATGAGTTATTCATCAAGAACTAATTGAGATCATATTTTCATCCAAAACAATTAATATTAACATAATTTTTCTATTTGGGAGGTTTTTATACCCCCGCCCCCCGGAGCACGAAACTAACTAGAAGCAAGAGCTAGTTGGCCGAAGAGGTTTCTTACCGCAAGATAAGTACACCTGATGACGACTGTAATAAAAAAAAACCACCCCCTTACGCCTATGCCTGAAACTAGTTTTGTTTCATTATGCTTTACGCCTTGTGATTTTGTATTAAGTAATTCTGAAGCATAGTGTAATGGTCGAATGACGATTTTTTTCTTTTAGCAAATAACTTCATCGTTCAACTGTAACTACCATTAACATAGTTGTCAGTAAACTCAATCATGAGCAACGTTATGATTGGCATTTTAAAATCCATAAGGCCAATTCCCATTAGAGCAGCATCAAGCAGCGCGTCGCAGCGCAGCGCGGCACAGTAAAATTCTGCTTCCAGTTGCCTACATGTTATTAAATATAATCCTATGGCACTATGCTATATTAGCGGCTTCTGATTGGTGGATTAACGGATTAACGTCACTTTCACTTTATCTACTGTCCAGTCCAAGAATAATAAACAAGAGAGGATGGTTTCGGCCGGATTTTTTCACTGACAGCTGCTCTGTCGTGACGTTGCCACGCGCCAAGTTTGGCGCCAAATGCTTAACCCTATGACAAAGACGTATGGGCAAGATTATTTTTCTTGTTTAGAATTTATAAAAATGTGTTTAAAGGCAAAATTTTAAATGGATAATAAAATTAAACTATTTCTTATGAAATTATTGTTTATTTATTAATAAAGAATGGAAAATATGTTTTACAAGCTTTTTGTATGTGAGTTTAAACAAACCTGTATAAGCCAAAAGTAATAGAAGTATAACGAGTCGGGGATTATTAAATCTTGTATGAAAAATATCCTTAAGAGTAGGGGTCGTCATTTTCTTGACAACTTCTTGATCTTGTCTTGATTTCAAGACAAGATCAAAACAAGATATGATCCTCGTTTTTCAAGACAAGACAAGAAATTACACCCCAAGATCAAGATTTCTTGGAAAAATTTCTTGAAAATATAAAATTAAAAAAAATTCATTTGTTTGTTACTTTATTGAAAAAAAAAACAAAGCTCTGCAACATTTTTAATGGAAGGATAAAAAAATATTATGTCAAAAATATTTATATTACTCATGTCCAAAATTGGAACCTTTTTAATGCTTAATAACTTTTTATTTTCAAAGTTTTTTTTATTATCTTTGCATACGTTATGGCCTAACATATTGGGACCAAAACATACTTTGCAAAGCGAGTCTACTTCAGTGGGGTACAGAAAAAGCGGTATTTTTCAAAACCAATGTATTTCGAGTCGTTGCAAAAATGGGCAAAAAGATTTGAAAGGGTTTGTAATATTGATCATTAAAAAATCAGGTCAATACAAAGAAAATTAAAATTGATACTTTTATTTTGGTATAACCATGTCTTGTGCGCCAAATTAAACTTTTTTCAATGCTTTATGACTTTTGATTTTCAAAGGATTTTCTTATCATTTTTGACTATGTTATGTTCTAAGATATTAGAATTAAAAAAAAACTTTGCGAAGCTAGTCTACTTCAGTGGGGGACAGAAATTTTGAATTTACCTAAAATTATTACAATTAAAATAAAATAAATTTGTCAACGGATATAAAGCAACGAACTGTAAAACAATACTACCTTGACCTGGCCCTCGATTCTACGCATAAAGCATAAACACCATTCATATCAACCATTACCGCGACTTTTAAACGGGGGTTCCTTTTTTGTCAAGATATCAAGAAACGACTTTTAAACGGGGGTTCCCCTTTTGTCAAGATATCAAGAATTTTCAAATTTATTGAGTCAAGACAAGACATCAACTCTCAAGAAATGGACAAGACAAGATTTGTTTTTATTTCTTGCAAATATTTCAAGACAAGACAAGAAATTGCTTGTCAAGACAAGAATTCTTGTCTTGCCGATCCCTACTAAGTATGAGGTTATGAGAGAAAAATAGATTAAAAAAGATAAAAATAAAATAAACTATCCCAAACAAGTATATTTGTATCTATGTACATGTTTACTGATATTCAAAAGAGTAATTTTCTTGTAGCACTCAGAGTTCGATATTATATTTCCAAAATATGCAAAATAAAATTAAATTAAGAAAGCCTTAGTTTTTTAATTTGTGTGTATTAACTAGTAAGTGCTATATTCATAATGCTAATAACATGGGTGCTTATGAATGAAAAATCCTTAATATATGAATTATATGATTTAACACGGGCTTTTCCATAATTAGCGGATAAATACAGCTTGCGAGGAGCGTTCAACCGTCCACCGTTCCACGAGTCCCTGACAAACAGATGTCTCTACGGTCCAGCGATATGCTTTCAAGAGCCCTCGTGGTGTAGTGGTAAAGGCACTGCTCTTGTGATGCAGGGGCCGTGGGTTCGATTACGGTAGCAATTTTTTTTTTAAGATTGAATTTTTGTTTATTTTTTTTAAATTTCGGGTTAGAATTGGGTTAGTTTTGTTTGGTTGCGCCGCGGAGTCGGCGAAGCGAGCGGAGGGCAATGCGTGAAGTTAAAAAAAAACAGGACTCGTGGAAGGGTGAAAGGTTCCTCGCAAGCTGTATTTATCCGCTAGTTTTTCCATAGTGTAGCGATTGCTGTATGACATAATATATTTACCATATTCTAACGTGATAAGCAAGGTCACAATCTAAGGAACTTAAACAATGTATAAAAAAGAATTACTTTCCAGTGTATGTACGTGAACATATCTGCTTTTTTTAAATATTGTTTAAAACCTAAATAGCCAAGTGACACACTGTGCAATAAAACCGTCAGTTTGACAACTTCTCTACAATATTAGGTAAAGTATTATGATTCCTCCCAGACTTGTTTACATTTAAAAATAATTTAAGTTGTTCCTACCTTATTTAATTAAAAATCAATCAATCGAAAACACTATGCAGATCAGGCACTATCGTTACTGCTTTAGTCCACAATTTGTGGGATTTTCTATAGGATCAAACGAAAAATATAATAAGTATCAAGTTTCTCAATGGTCAAAGCACCAAAACACAATTCTCAATGGGTTTAAAACATCCGAAAATATCAGTAAAAAAGCTAAAAACACAACGAAAACATAGAAGATGAAATGAAAGCAATGCAATGGCGATAATGAAGGCCGTTCGCGTGCAACGTCACAGCGACGACGATGTGGGTGAGAGTACCACGGGGCACGGGGCGATAGTATGTGAACATAGGCTCTTATGGGAAGTAACAATCCTCTCTTGTACTCTTGTTTTTTATCCCTGGGTCCAGTCAGTTTATTCCAGCAGCCAGCAGGTCTAGTTAGTGAGTGGTCAGATTCTGTGTTTGAAATACGGACGGCCCGCGTTCAGTTCCCGTCGAGGCAAGACATGTTTTCTTTATTTTTTTTAAGGCTATGTTGGTTTATTTTTCTAAATTTGGGTTAGTTTGAGTTAGTTTTGTTTGGTTGCGCCTCGGAGCGAGCGAAGCGAGGGGAGGGCCATGCGTGAGGAGTTAACAGTACCCTAAAGTGACGTTAACCCACCAATCAGAAGCGGCTAATACAGTATAGTGCCGTAAGACTGTAAAGGAGCTTATAATGCTTACGATTGCTATCACATACACTTTCTAATCTTAAATTAATAACGGGAAAATCCATTTCTGAATCGGTATCAAACTCTAAATTAATATGCTATGGATTTGTGAATACTCATTGTATTATATTATAGATATTTTTGCATATCTTAAGTAACAAGAAACCATAGAATGTTAAAATTCTAACCGCTAACCATTCATTAAAATGACTCATAGTGGTAATATAGAAAATAGCAATGTACAAATCATTTTACGTTACGGAAGAAATTTGATCTACCTTCACCATTCTGTCAGAAATAGTCGCAATGTATATCCAAATAATGGCGAACAGGCCATAGGTATAAGTTTGATTTTTAAAGATGGGGCAAATGTTAAATAGGAAAGTTTCAGAAATTGGTATCGATCATTCATATACCTTATCAGCAAAACGATTGAGCATAATATAGAACAAAACATCGATTTTCTTAAAATGGATGGTGTGATTTTTATCGCATTTTTAGATTCTAGGAAAAGACCTGTTTTGTATAAAACACTCTATGCGATTGTTCAGTCGTTTTTGAATAATTTCAAATTAAAAATAAAAAAAAAAAGTTGGACTTTTCCCTAAATTTTTGAACAATCTGTGGTGAATTTAACGTCAAAATGACGGGTCTGTCTATGTATGATTTTTTAAGCCTCACCATTTCTTAATATTTCTTTTCATTATTGATATCAATATATTGATTTTTAAAGCAAATACAAATGTTTAAAGAGAACTACGCAATTTATATCAAAAATTAAAAATATTCCGTTTTAATTAAAGAAAATTGGTATTTTTGTTGGGCACTAATGTTACGATTAGTGTTTATGTTGCATTTTTTTTATCGAAAGTGTCAGTAGTCAGTATAGGTACTGTCTGGTACTGTTGTTCAGCATTTAAAGATATTTTTTTTAATATGCGGTCAGAAGATACTGCACGAGATGTTGCTTTAAATCATGATGGTCGTGATTACGCTAAATTGCAAATGTTTGAGCAAAGTCAGAAGCACTATACAAGACGCGATCAACCCCTTTCGTCACGCAGACCGGTGAGGCACGACGTCCAAGATTAGGGAGACCACGAGCCAGGAACCAATGAGATGATCATTTTGTTGCTCTACCTGATTTACCAGATCGTGGAATAACGTCTACCTTCTACTGTTATTAGTCGTCTACTTGAAAATGTACGTAGCACTGCAAGAATATCTGGACGAACCATCCGTCATAGATTATATGAACAGGGATTGATGTCAAGAAGATCAATTACTTGTCCAGCTTTACTTGCATCCTATCGTTTTCAACGATCAAATTTTTGTCCGTAAACATAGAAACTGGAATGACGAAGATTGGGGATGTGTGTTATTCACAGATGAATCGCGTTTTTGTTTGCGTTCACAGGATGTGCAAGGACGTGAACGGAGAACTCAAGAGGAACGCTTTGTGAATATTGCATATCTTCAAGACACTTTTGGATGCAGTAGTATTATGGTGTGGATTGGAATTTCATTACATACCTCGTTTTAACTGAAAATGGTGCTACATTTGTTGGAAAAGGAAATTATGTTTAATGTACGATAACACCAAGCCTCATGTGGCAAGAGTTACCAACAATTATCTGGATGAAATGGATATTCAACGATTAGACTGGCCTCCACGTAATCCTGATCTAAAACCGATTGAGCATCTGTGGGATATGTTGGGTTAGTTGCGAATCATCCTCTAACGGATTACCAGACACCTTTACGGATCTTCGAATCGCTTTTCTCGAAGCGTGGGAAAACATATTTCAAAGGGCACTGAGTGTTGTTTTGCTTATTTATTTGTTATCTGCAATGTTATTAATTTTTGTTATTGTTATAAATTGTACAATTTTTGACATCAATAAAAAAACTAAATGTTAAGAAATGACGAGGCTTAAGCATGTCATACATACACAAACCCATCATTTTGTCGTTTGATTCTTCAAAAATTTAGAGCAAAATGCAACATTTGGTTCTACACTATATAACATCAAATTCATTAAAGCTTTCTTCATCAATATCAAATAAATCATTATAAAAGCGCCTACAACTTGAGAAAAAAATTATCAAAATCGATGCAAAACTTGAAAAGTTTTTTAAGATTGACTTTGAACGAAATTTGATTTGTCTGGTATTTTTTCTGCAGGAGTGTATAAAGGTAGGGTAATTCACTAAAATGAAATACATTTTTGTTCTGATTTCAAAAATATATAACATGTGGTAATTTTTGAAATATGTGATAATATACATTTCAGGATTGATATCTACTTGCGTGTTTAATAAATAAATAGGCGTATACTGGCAGGCACTAACCGAAGGAAAATTTTAGAGGGGGGGGATAATGGAATTTTATCAACAGTTATTTATTCAAAAATAATATAAATGAAAATATATGGATAATTCTTTTTAATAAATTTTTTTTTTAATTTCGTGATATTTTTGATTTTTCAAAAAGCAATTTTCAGTGCTGGAATTAGAATTTACCATAGATCATACGTCATACTTTATTTTGCCACGATCACATCAACCACAACTTTTTAAATATGAATGGTTTACCTAATATCATTCATCAGATAAGAAATATGTTGCCGTTATGTGGCTTTTTAATACACCACATAAGGAAGTAATCGAAAAAGCATTTTTATTTAAAAAAAAGAGTAATTCGTGCGTAACAGGTGATAAGTACCAAGTGAAAATCCATACGAAATGGCAACTAAGTGCAATTATATCCTGGGTGTTGCGATTACACTTAAGCTCGGCGTTAATGATGACTTGTAAATTGATTACGCAACGACATATGTGAAATGTGCAGAAGCATAAAACCAAAGACAATTTACAGGGAATAGACGCCCAGTGAGCCGAAACGGTAATGTACTTCAGGTTCCGTTCTTAAGAGCGCAGCACCTGCGGCTTGTAAACCTAATTTTATTATTATTTTAAATATTCCGCATCTCTCGACATGGTGCGATTTCGGTTGCCATGAGGACGATACAACGACGCCTTGCGGTGTTGCCGATGTATGTTGAACTTAGCAGAGCTGGATTTAAATCAGGGCAACGCGATGTCGGTCGGCGGTAATGAGTTCAAAAAGCGTAAAGGGCTGCCGCGTTCTCTTTGATAGACCGCTTCGCTTGTCGGTGTCTTAAATCCAGGGCTTTTTAATACCGCCTGTTTTTTTAAGTAAACCTTGCCATCTTCAATTATTATTGAGAGGAAGGAGTATTACTATTTGGTAAATTTGGTTATTTCAACGATATTCTTTTTGCAAGTGCATTGTGATTGAATTCTTCCTCTTACGTTCACCGATTTTAAAAACAATGTGTGGTAAGGTATGTTGCTATTTCAACTGTGGCAAAAGTGCACGAAAGCACGGGGTGAGATTATTTAGATTCCCGTTAAAAAATGAGGAAGTGTGTCTTTTTGTTTTTAAACTACTTTTACTCGTGTTGTTTTACATTACCTTTTCTATAAAATTATTATTAAAAAATAGCAATATTAAATATGATTGCACTCAGATGGAAACTCAAATTTCTTTTAGGATTTAGGAATGAAATAAGAACCGATTTTGCAAAACTCAATTTTAAGCGGATGGTTAACATTAAAAATATTTTCTTTTCTAAAAATTTCCTCTGTATTTTAAAAAGCAGTGAAACAAGTCAAGTTTATTTTAATTTTCGGTGTGTAATAGCATTTTTATATGCTATACCACAGTATAAAACGGTAGTTTTTGTTTTACCTACATACTCGTTTTTAGCGTGCAAAGAACATGCTTTGTAATATCTGCCAATGTAAGAGGTTGAAACGAACCCCCAAAAGTGAATACTTTTTGAAGTGACAACTTTTTAGGCGTGTTTTGAGTTTGTTTTTTTTTTTTTTGGGAGGGGGTGTTGAATGAGAACGAGCCGTCACGCTCCGATATGTACTCTCACGCTCGGATATATGCTCTTTCTACTATAGGTAGAGGGCCGAAATTTTCAGGGAATGTAGCCGGGATAAAAAAAAAGATCCTGGATGAAAACGGGATCCCGTACTCCCCCCCGTTTGGCCAGGGGAGGAGGAGAAGGAAAAACTTAAATAATTAATTTCGGGAGAACGGGAAGAGGTACGGGGTCGAAATTTTTATGGTAGGTGCGCCCCATGGGGGGCCACCTGAGACCATACGGGGCGGCCGGGGCTGTACTTTAAGGGGGGATTTTGGGGGAAAACCCGTTTTTTGCCCGTATCTCTGTAACGAAGGCTCGGATCAAAATTCTAACCAACGATGACCCCGCTTGTTGAAGTTTTCACTTTTATCCTGTGATCTTAAGCACACACACATTTTGGAGGAGTACTTCGAAACGGGAAAATATATACATTTTATTAGGGGCAAGATAAAATACTGGTTTTATATGGTTCTGATTCTACGGGGTTGAACCAACCTCGTAAAAATTAAAAAGTGAACATTTCTATGAAAATAGGCGTTTTTTATTTTGAAAAACCTAAAAATGCGTTAATTTTATTATCGTTTTTAAATACTTAGTATTTATAGCAAAATTATGATAATAAGAGGAGATTTCTATCCTTTACCACCGAACAAATAACGTATATTTGTTCGGTGCCTTTACCAAATATCCTTAATTTTAACCTATACAATTTACAGCTTTTAAAATAAGTTGAAGGTATTACAGTTAATTGTCTTGGTATTACGAAATTGTATTACATTTTGTTTTTTATTATCAGATCATTTATTTGTTGAGAAATTGTTAGATGGCTCATTGCCTTAATGACAATTTGAACTAGTCGCTCCTGCTATATTGGGAACTGTTGTTGCTTGAAAAAAACTATGGATGGAAGGGGCGTATTCATTTGCAGGTTCCTCGCGAGGACGTGGCAAATGTGGTTGAAAAACCAATAAAAATTTTTAAAAAATATTTCGAACTCTACAAACATCAAGAATATGTATTTTTTTAAATTAAAAATAAAGTCATATCTAGAAATTTATTTTGGCTCGGAGACCCTAACGACACTTGCTATTTACATAAAAAATATTTGCTTGAAACCATGATTATAACAAATTTATTTAAATTTTGTAAATGGACAAAATCGGGAAGTAAAACTTACGCAAGAAAAATAAAAAACTTAAAAAATATTTAATACTTATGCCATATTTTCCAACAACTATTGTCGTGGTTGCTAAACATGCAATGTAGTTCAGCTCTGCCCTACTATAAGCAAACTGATTCAAATATGCGCGCCCCTATGAGCCACAAACCAGTACCAAAGAAAAACTTAACCTTTCCATCCTACCGAAACATTGTAAAGTTTCCTGGATACTTTCAATATATTTTATTTGCAATATGTATTATTAATATTTATTATATCTATATCATATAATACTACATAAGCATATAAAATCTGACAGAAACAAGTAATATATGATTAGACATAAATAAATTAAACCATGCTCTTTTCGTAATTTCAGTTACCAAAATTTAAGTTTTTAAGGTCGGACAAATAATGCGGCATCTTAATTTTGATTTTTGATATTATTTTTATATTTACAATTGATGCAGTGGTGGCTGAGTTAAAATAGATAATAAAGTCGAAATTATACCCATTTGTAATGACGTCATTTTTGTTTACTACCTATATTTTAAACAGCGGTGACACACAAATTTTTAGGAACAATTGGTATCTGATCAGTGTTAAAATTTTTTAAATTTCAGGCTTTTTTTATTGAAAATCTGGGTTTTTTGTCTTAATTGTTCTGCTTTTGTGCAAAGACATCTGGTCACCCTAGTTTAAAGATAAGCTGACGGATCCAGCCTGAGACTAATTTGAAATGTCTTATGCACTTTCACATGCATAGTATGTATTTCATATGCACGTAGATAAAAAATATTGATAAAATGATCCGGGATATTGATTATGATTTCATTTAAGACATTACAAAGATTACTTTAACTGTAATCAGCTGTAATAATTTACTTATCGTTTCAAAGCATATTATGCTTTTCTTTTAAATATATAGTTTTATTATAATAGATTTAGATTTCGTTGTTTCCGGGACTTAATACAAGCGATTAAGTTTATAATATTCACGACAAAATTGACAATTGAAAATTTGTTTTGCCTTACTTCTCTTGTCACCGCGAAATAGGAGATTTTCATGCTGTATGTTACATTAAAATATTTTATCTACAATCATGTAATAAAGGCGCATACTACTTATGATAGTAAGAGCTGTGCATAATACAACCAGTGTAATTATAATAAAACAAGTAAAATTATGAAGTTCTAATAGTTCTAGAGCCACAAATATATTCTAATAACCAAAATAGCGATAGTAGATTGTGATTTATATAATCAAAGTCAATTATTTGATATAAATAAGCTGTTGTTCAATCTTCATTGTATATATTGTTGTTTAACTAGAAAATATTTATTGCACGTTATTATTGGCGGTTTGATTTTTATGGTAAATTTAAATGTTTGGTTATGTCAAAGACAATTTAATTATATTTTAATCATTCATTACTTAGTTTAGAGCATGCTGTTTTTGTTATCAAAATATATTAACTATTATTCTTTTATAGGCGTTTTAATGCTTTTTAATTAGCTAATACCATTTGTAGAAGATATGTTCTATTTAACATTAACAGAAATAAGTTGAGTTATTGAAAAACGCAAATTAGTATCTCCATTATTTGTTAATCCGTTCTTGTGCTCGACTTAAGATCTCCTTTTATTTAGGACACCTTTTATATGACCAAATATCTAAATTATTTAAAATAAAATAACCGATTTCTGGAAGTAATGTTAAAAAGCAGCAAACACGGTCACTATAATTATTTATTATTTTAAATGAACCGAAAGGTCTTAATGTTGTGTTTCACTGGTTTCATCAAAGACAATTTACCATAATTGTCTTTCGTTTCATTAATGCTTAATAGAAAATAGGCACAACGGCAACCTCAGCTAGCGATCTACGAACGATATACAAAGCAAATTTCTATAATGGCGCCATCTGTGAATCAGTAGATGCAGAACGTGGCCGATATTTATCGTGGAGGCTCGCTTTTTGAAGCGAGCCTCCATTCGATGTTCCATTTTAAAAGCATTGCGTCGCCCGTCTAAACTGTGGATTGTCTTTGATAAAACATATTTTTCATATATATATTTTAATTGTAAGTCCATGATTTCTGAGTGTTGGAAAGCTAAAATTATATTGTACATTTAACTATTTTCGCAGATGCGAATTTTTGTCCCAGTACATAGAAAGTTTACGAAAGTGAAAATTATTTACTTTATCTTATTTCATTATACCTAATACGAGTATCTCATATTATTATCTCATATCAGGGAAAGAATTAGAGCATCATATTTCTTTTCTCCCATATATCATCAGAATATTTTACATCATATTTGAACATTTCTTTTGCCAAAGACACATAATCCAAGACTCATCCAATTTAAGACAAAAATGCTATACCACATTTGCATTTAAACATCCTTTACACAAATAGTGCACTATGTAAAAATCGACCTCTCCTATTGGTCGATCCATCTCGTATTACGAGATGTCTGCGTGATGCAATCGATTTCTGTCAAAAGCTCTTGTGGTGTAGGGGTTTAGATCGTTGGGTCTCACCTGGAAAACGTGGGTTCGAACCCCGTTGCTTTTTTTTATTTTATTTTAAAGATTATGTTTCTAAACAGCTTTTTCTCTTGATTTAGGGTATGTCTTGGGTTAGATTGGGTTAGCACCTGGTCAGTTTTCTTTTCCTGAGCGCCCGTAGCGAGCGAAGCGAGCGGAGGGTCATGCGGATCGACCAATGGGAAAGGCCGATTTTTATATAGTGCGCTATTTGTGTAAAGGATCTTATAATGCACCACATTTTATAATCATTCGCCTCCTACCCTCAGTCCAACTCGATATTCTCGTGAGAACACACACAACATTCAAACAGATATACAGAATACAGATACTGAAATTCTTTCCGCTCAAACTTTGATTTTCAGCATTTCAGTAAATATTTTTTCCACTTTGCTATCATCGATCGATATGTAAGCTTAGGTGCTCCAGGATATGAGAGTTAATGAAAAGAGGCCAATGATGAAAGAAGCGACTGATGTTAATCAAATCAAATGAAATTAAAAACGTTTTATTTATCAAAAGAAACCAATTATTATCGACAAAGCTTGAAAAATTAATATATCAAAAATACAAAATCTGAAAGCATAAAGGAATTCTACAACATAACAAAACACACTTAATACATAAGATCAATAGCAAAAGCAGAGCCGAGAAATAAAAGAAAGGAAGAGCAAACAGAACACAATAAGTTGTTAAGGTTCTGTGCATTAATTGAGTCATCATCCTGAAAGTCAATATTTAAATCTCCTCCCAAAAGGATTGTTAAACTTATGGGAAAATATGACAATAATATTTCGAGTCTTATCAAACCTCTAGGTGGCCTGCATATACAAATAACGTAAATATTATCATCATTATTATATAATCACTTATATACATTCCAATACAGAGCCCTGAGGTACGCCACGATTCATGCCTTTGAAAAATCACAGAATACTACTGTAGCAACATCGCCCTCATGCAATCCCAAATAAAGCCTTTCCAGAAAACTAAACCTTGCATCCCAGGTGCTTTCCAAACTTTGGCATCCTATCTGACGATCATTCAGGATGTCGTGCCTTACAGTGAAGAACATCATCATTTTCTTCACAATTTTGGATAGCGTAGGGAACAAAGAAACAGGGCGATAATAGGAGAGTTCCTCCGAGTCTCCGCCCTTAAAAAATTTACTAAACCAGTCTTTAAGCATGAAGCAGAGGTTCCTGAATCAAATGAGGAGTTTATGGCCTCAGCCAGTGCAGTTATTGCAGTATTTGGTAGGTTTTCAAAAAGCCTCAGCGACACCTCTTCTAACCCAGCAGAACTCTTAGCTTTAATTTATCTGAAACTGTGCCTTAACTCCATGGTATCCGTGTGAAACCAATAGAATG